>CAUYQV010088107.1:0-11265 GCA_963574575.1 Galagoides demidoff
AAAGAGAAGAGAAGAGAAGAGAAGAGAAGAGAAGAGAAGAGAAGAGAAGAGAAGAGAAGAGAAGAGAGGAGAGGAGAGGAGAGGAGAGGAGAGGAGAGGAGAGGAGAGGAGAGGAGAGGAGAGGAGAGGAGAGGAGAGGAGAGGAGAAGAGGGGAGGGGAGGGGAGGGGAGGGGAGGGGAGGGGAGGGAGTAAGGAAGGAAGGAAGGGATGGAGGGAGGAAGGAAGGAATAAAAAACAATTGGGGAATAAAAAATTCACTGAAGGAACTACAAAATACAGTTGAAAGCTTCAACAGTAGGCTAGACTAAGTAGAAAAGACAATTTCAAAATTTAACAGCAGGTCTTTTGAAATAATCCCCTCAGACAACATTAAAGAGAAATGAATATAAAGAATGAAGAAAGCTTTTATGAGACTACATAAGTGGCTTAACTTTTGAAATTTTATTGTGCCTGGGGGTGAAAAAAAGAAAAAAAATTAGAAAACATTTAAGAAAATGATTGACAAAAATTTCCTACTCTTGCAAGAAATTTGGAGACCCTGATACTAGAGGCCCTACCAACGCCAGAAAAATACACTGGAAGACCTTACTCGCCACAACATATAGATATCAAACTGCCTAACATCATTGTCTCAGACCAAATCCCAAAATCGACAAGAGAAGGAGATTTAGTTAACTGTTTATTTATTTATTCATTTATGTATTTATTTAGACATGGACTTGCTCTGGTAGTGTGGTTAGAGTTCAGTAGCATCACCATATCTCACTGCAACCTCAAACTTTTGGATTCAAGCAGTCCAGCTGTCTTAGCTTCCTAGGCTAAGCATGTATTACAAGCAAATGACACACGCCTGGTTAATTTTTTAATTTTTTTTTGAGATGGTGTCTTGCTTTTTCTCAAGCTAGTGTCAAATTTCTGACCTCAAAAAGCTTTCCCTCTCAAGCCCCTCAAAGATCTAGTATTACAGGCATGAACCTCCATGCCTGGGAAATAGTGAAATTCTCAGCTTAGATTTCACAAGCCAGCAGATATTTGAAAGTTATTTTCAGGGCTTTTAAAGAAAAAAATTATCAACCACAAATTATATATTCTACTGAAATAAGCTTAATAAATGTGAGATAAATAGTGTTTTTCCAGACAAGCAGATGCTAAGGGAATTTTTACTACTAGAATGACCATACAGAAATATGCAAAGAAGTTCTAAACATGAAAACAAAAAGTTGATACTTATCATCATAAAAACACAAAAATATAGAACTCATAGTACTTAGCAAATAATCACATGGAAAAGGGAAAGAAAGAAATCACATTGAGAACATTGTAGAAATCTACCAACCTATAGAGACAAAGAGACAGAGCGAAAAATAAAGAAACAAATAATTCCTCTTCCCAAAACTATAGCAATTAATATTAGACTGGAAACACTGTCATATATCAATATTAACCTTGAATGTAAATTATCTAAATGCTCCACAAATAAAAAAAAAATTGATCAACTATATGCTGTTTACAAGAAACTCACCTTACTAGTAATCAAGGTGATAGATTGACAGTATAGAGATGAAAAAAAGATATTGCACACATATGGAAACTAAAAGCAAGGTGGCAAACTACACTTGAAGGGAGGGGAAGGGGGAAGTTTTGACAGAGGGAGGATAAATAGTGGGACCACACCTATGAAGCATATTGCAAGGGTACAAGTCAAATATGTCAAGTGTAGAATATAAATGTCTTAACACAATAATTAAATAAAGAAGGTGAAAGTTATGTTGATTGGTTTGATGTAAGCACGTCAGATTGAATAAAAAGATCAACACATTGTACTCCATATATGCATAAATGTATTCATGATCTATGTGTATATGACTTTTAAAAAAAAAGTAAAGAAAATAAAATAGCAAAAAGAAAAAAAAGACAGAAATCATTAAATGATGAAAAAGGGATCAGTTCAATAAGAGGACATAGCAATCCTACAATCTTAAATACATATGCACCCAATATTGGAGCACAAAGATTCATAAAACAAACATTACTAGACCCTAAGTAAGAGATACAATAGACAGATACAGCAATACAATTATAATGAGGGAATTCAAGACTCCACTCAAAGCTCTAGACAAATCATCTAGAAAGAAAACCAATAAAGAAAGATTAGAATTAAAATTGGCTTTAGACCAAATGTTCCTAAAGGGTATTTATAAAATTTTCTATCCAACAATCACAGAATGTATATTCCTCTCATTAGCACGTTCATTCTCTAGGATAGACCACATATTAAGTTATGAAATAACCTCCAGTATATTTCACAGCATCAAAATCACATCATATACCCTTAAAATTAATGGCGTTGAACACCATTTGTAGGTGATTTGTAGATGTCTTTTCTTGATGAACTATCAGCTCAACTCTTTGTTTTACCATTGAGGTGTACAAATGAATTAATGAACATAATGCTTTACTTTATTACACTATAATTTGATCTTATGTTAAACTGAATAGTTTTGCTTCACTGGCAATCTGATATGATAAAATACATATCTGTTTTTTTCCTCATCTCCCCTGTATGACTAGGTACACACAAACGCAGATATATATGCCAAATTGATAGGGATAATTCCGTAGATCTGTAACAAAGTATATTTGAAATGAAACAGAATTTATTTAAGAATATATACTTTTTTATAAAGAAATTGATAAATAAACTTAATCAAATTTTACACAATATTGTAAAAATGATACAATATCAAAAGAAAACCTTTTCTTTAAGTCACACAATCTAATTGTTAATGATGAATCAACATGACCATGCTGACTTTTATGTGTTTTTCTCAGCTACTTTAACATATAGTTGGTATTTTTGAAGATTTTTCTAAATTTTTAATATGAAGAAACCTGGAGAAAGTCCCAGTAAACTCCCATGACCAGAGTTTTTATCAGTAGGCTAAGCAGCCCTGGAAATTTTTCAGTAGAAGCCATAAGACCAGGATCTTCCACAGCACAATGAGGGGCAGTAGATGTAACATGGCCACTTAACCACAACCATTGCCAGGGCCAACCTGCAGCCCAGGCCACAGTAGCCATAGCTGAGGCCACCATAGTAATTGCCATAGTAACACATGGTGTCAGATGTGGACCCTTCAGTTGAGGACCAGCAAGTAGTATCTTTTGTTTTAATGTCACCATCTTCCAAGTACCTTTTACGTACCCTCAGTGCATAGGGAATACCCCAGGCAGGGCAGCATCACAAAGCTCACTCATGTGCTTCAGATGGCATCATAAATATATTGATTTATTGGAAAAAGAGGTCCTCATACCTGAGATAATTTTTCACTTATGTTTTAAGTCATGACCCATTATATTGCACACTTTCTGGGTAAAAGACACATCTAAAACTCTGACAAACCTTACAAAAGCAGCCTATGTGATCAAATTCATGTATCCCCATAATAATCTGAAATTTTAAAATAAGAAAGTAAGACACAGTTATTAATAATACAGTTTAGCTGAAAATATTGGGAAAGTTACTGAAAAAATTAAAAATAAAATTAAATCTTTCTTCTATTTTAAGGTCCGGACTCATTCTATATTTCGTCAAGTACACGTGATCTGACTACACATGGTACAAATCATGGAAACAGGTACTTCGGTTGTTTTGTTTCTCCACAAAATTTTTGTGGGTTTTTTTGTTGTTGTTGATTCTTTTTTATTTTTGTTTTGCTTTTGGTAAAATAAATTTTGTTTGGAGGAACATGTTTCCTGTGTCTTGCTCATGAAAGATGAGTAACTGATTATGTTGTTGATAGTAACTGGTATTTTACTGAGGCAAACACAGTCAGCATTTGTTCACGAGCCTTTTCCCTTTGTATACGTTACTGCAGCCTTTCCAGAATATAAGTGACCTTTTTATGGGTAGAAACTATATGGTCCATGCTTCCCTTTGTCATCCGTGTTAGAGAAACATAGTATATACATAATGTCTGTAAGACACACCAAGGTTAAGTTGGCTGTTCCATCATCAACTCTTATGACTTTTTCACCAGGGATCATGTTTGCATTTATAGATGGCCTAGAATTATAGCAGTGATGTATGTCTTAAGAGTGTGTATCAGAGGGACCAAAAGAGGCAGTCTTTCATGCTTTGCTCCTCAGGTATTATTAGCTATTAGATGAAATATTGCTGGAAATGGAAATTCACAATTATGGAAGTATTTTGTTTGTTTTGTCTAAATATTAAACAAAATTATATATTAAAATAAAGTTTATATAAAACAAATTAGACCTATTTTAAACACACAGCTCAATGATTGTTGAACAGAGAGGTCAACATAAATTATGCATCATCCTTCTAACTATAGCTTGTGGGAGATTTCCTAAGAAAAAGAAGCTTCCCCTCTGATTTTCCCCTCTGACAACAAATATTGTGCTAGTCATATGCTGAATATTAAACACAGAATACTGAGAATAGAAAACATTGAACTTTATTATCATTGAATATTGAGACTAGTGATGGGTCCTTACATATGATAAAAAAAACCCTACTTTCCTCTATGTTTCCAATTAAGATAATTCAGAAGTTAAGAGAAATTCACTTAGATTTCCCAACTTCTTTTAGTCATGTAATTGTTAATTATTTGTGAGAAACTGTATGCCAATCATTTTAAGACACCTACTAGGTGACATCTATTACTGTTCATGTGTCTTCTTTTCTATCACTTGAAAGATGAGATACTAGAAATTATAAAGAACGTTTAGGGAAACTTCCAGTGTTGTAAAAGAAAAAATACATTTTCTTTCATTTCAAATTGGAAAATACATTATTATTT
Organism: Galagoides demidoff; assembly: GCA_963574575.1. Classification (NCBI taxonomy): domain Eukaryota; kingdom Metazoa; phylum Chordata; class Mammalia; order Primates; family Galagidae; genus Galagoides; species Galagoides demidoff. Next base: position 4,825 of record CAUYQV010088107.1, read on the forward strand.
TTCTTCATAGGTCAAACATATATCTAGATTTTCTGGTACCCAAATGCTGCTTGGCACCTACATTTTTTTTGAGCCAAGAATTTCATTAATAATATTGACTTTTCGAATACAATGATGACTAAATGACTTTTGAGCAAAATATTGTAACTCCTCTAAAATCAAATAAGACACAACAATTGAATTAGTGAGGTGAATGATATGTTGACCAATTTGATGTGAACATTCTAGATTGCATATAGAGCCAGCACATTGTACCCCATGAATGTAGTAATATACACAGTTATGATCCAATGAAAAAATAAATAAGGCTCGGCACCTGTGGCTCAAACAGCTAAGGCGCCAGCCACATACACCCAAGGTGGCAGGTTCGAATCCCCAGCCCGGGCCCACCAAACAACAATGATGGCTGCAACAAAAAAAAAAAAAAAAAATGGCCGGGCGTTGTGGCGGGCGCCTGTGGTCCCAGCTACTTGGGAGGTGGAGGCAGGAGACTTGCTTGAGCCCAGGAGTTAGAGGTTGCTATGAGCTGTGATGCCATGGCACTCTGCCCAGGGGGATAGCTTGAGGCTCCGTCTCAAAAAAAAAAAAAAAAAAAAAGTTCAAGTTTAACAGCATTTTCCACCAGATTTGAGAGAGTAACTGTCACTTATTCTTTGAGTTCAGAAGTGAAATTCCATCCATTTGTATTTGCAGATATTGGGCACATTGTTTACTACATTCCCTGTGTTTGTTTTATTTTATTCATATTTCATTGAAATTAAAAGAATAATGTTGAAAAATTTAAATCCTGTGTCATATAGCAATTTCAGGGTGCTTTTTCTTTCTTTTTTTTTTCAAAGGCTTTATCTGATTAGCCTGTGTGTCCTCAAATTTCTGTTTTCTGAGTTAAAGAAGCTCTTTCCTATTGGTGTGAAATAGCAATGCTTCTGTTTTGGAGGAAGACATGAAAAACTATATCCAAGTAGGAATAAGTGGAGCTTGTTTCTCTTATTATATTTAACTCATTCTCCACAGCAAAACTGAATTCTTTGACTTAGTTTTTAATCTGTCTCATTAAAAAATCAACTTGATGTCCCATTGTGGAATATAATGGCATTGATGTTATTCCTATTTTATTTTTATTTATTTATTTATTTTTTAATGGGCCGGGGCTGGGTTTGAACCTGCCACCTCCGGCATATGGGGCCAGAGCCCTACCCTTTTAAGTCACAGGCACCGCCCTTCATTCCTATTTTAGAAACTATTGGTAGCTCCTTTTTACACTTTGTTCAGAATTCATTATACTCAGAATCTTATCAACTTTTAGTACAAGGCAATGGTTTGTTTTTAACATAAAACAATGTCACACACATTGCAAAAGATCAAACATTTTTACCAACTCCTTGGTCTTTCATATTTGTTTACACATAGTCCCTTGAGGGTTTTCATTTATTTCATCCTGTTTTGACATATTTTCCTTGTTAAGAGATTAATATTTAGTATTTGATTTCCTTATCTTTCAATAACTTAAAAATAATATTGAATTACCTTTAAGCAGTTCGATCCACGACTTTGCCATTTTGGAAACATTGCCAATTTGGTCTCTCTTCTCTCTCCAGGAACAAGAAACATCTGAAAAATGTAAGCCTGAACAAGAAAAACCTCAGGGATCTGGGAAAGAAGAAGAGACACCAGTCACCGCAATAGTATGTAATATTTTCATGTACTATTGGATTCCTACAAAGAAAGATATCACTCATTTTAAAAATGTACTCCAAATACAAATTAGTCTGTTATCTATCTACTTTGTTAATATTGTGATTATGCTTTCTAGATAACTAATATTAGCGATAAACTAACTGGTGGATCATTTTCAGTCATGCCTCTTATAGAGGAAAATTTTTTTTCCCCTTAAAAATAAAATCTTATTTTTCAACATTGTCGGTGGACAGAAAACCTTCCCATGGGGAAGGGAAGATGTAATTCACAGCTTCATTGATCCTTCAAATTTGTCTTCTACTTAGGAAATTTTTCACTAATTAATGCTATCACCACCACATAATGACAAAGGTTCAAATATAACAAAAAGAAAATCACAGCAAATTACATATAGCCAAATATGATGGCTTTACACTAAGTGGCTTATTCATTTTCCATGATGGCCTGCTACAAAAATGCCTTCCTGCCTAATACTCTACGTCCATGCAGCTGAAACGTAGGAAAGTCCACCCCCAAAGATGCCTGTATTCAGTGGTATGCTGGAGTCAGCTCTCAAAAGACAATTGTGCACATTTCTACCCAAACCCATATGCAGCACTGTCACTTTAATAGCTTGAAATTAGCCACAGAGGGAGTATGAAGACTGACAAACACTACAAGTCAGGGAGCTTTTTTCCTATTTTTTTCTTTTCTGAAAAGCCAGTTGTTAAGCGTTTACTAGCTCATTAATTTCTGTATTCTTCATCGGCCAGGCCTATGAGAAAGAAGAACTCATTCTCTACAATGTCAGAGTCCTAATTCCTGAGTTTCTTTTCATGTCTTAATGTCCCAAGTAGTTGCCCAATAACTGTCACCCCAAATGGACATCTCCTCAAGGAATACACTATCTCCTGCCCAGTGAGGGAAAGCTTTTCCCTACAGCATTTACAGGTTATTCCAGAAATACATCAATACAACCCAAATGTAACGGGGAGTCAGGAAAAAGAAAGGGATTGTTATTTCCTTACCTCTTTCATAGGGCCACACACAGGTTTTCATGAGTTCGAGTTGGGTTTTCAGCTGGAGCACAGTTTGTTAGGACATCATCTCAGAGAATTTTGTGCCATTCTGCTTACATTTAAAAATTTAAAAGCTAGATTTGACTCATTGTTTGTAATGGGGAGGTTGGGGAGGGGGGCTCGAACAACCCAAGGTCCATCACTAGGAGATTGAGTAAGTAAATCAAAGTACATCAGTAAAATAGAATGTAATGCCATCATTAAAAAAGGAAGAGGTATTTACTGAATAATAATGTAGAAAAAGAGGACCAATATATACTGTTACAAGGAAAAAGAAGTTGCAGAACACTATGATTAGCATGATCTCATGTTTAAAATAAAAAGGCACATATATATATACACACACACACACCCATATGAATATATTTGCATATAGAAGAATTTGGAAGGATAAAGACACTCAACCCATAATAATGGTTAGGAGTAAGATTTGGGAAGGGGAGAAAGTTTTCACTGCCAGTGATATTTGAGCTTTTCAAATGTGTACATTTAATTTTTATAACTAAAAGGATATATTAAAAACTATATCACTATTCAAGTATACACTTAAGATTCATGCATTCCGGCTTGGCACCTGTGGCTCAAGTGGCTAAGGTGCCAGCCACATACACCTAAGGTGGCGGGTTCGAATCCAGCCCGGACCCGCCAAAACAACAATGAGGCTGCAACCAAAAACTAGCCGGGCGTTGTGGTGGTCACCTGTGGTCCCAGCTACTTGGGAGGCAGAGGCAGGAGACTTGCTTGAGCCCAGGAGTTGGAGGTTGCTGTGAGCTGTGAAGCCACAGCACTCTACTCAGGGGGATAGCTTGAGGCTCTGTCTCAAAAAAAAAAAAAGATTCATGCATTCCACTGTCTGTAAATTATACCTAAAAAAAGAAGATCCTAGATGCCGAAGTTCGACCAACCATGTTAAAACTGACATTGCTGGCTCGGTGCCTGTGGCTCAAGCAGCTAAGGCTCCAGCCACGTACACCTAAGGTGGCGGGTTCGAATCCCCAGCCCGGGTCCACCAAACAACGATGATGGCTGCAACCAAAAAATGGCCGGGCCCAGTTACTTGGGAGGCTGAGACAGGAGACTCACCTGGGTTCAGGAGTTGGAGGTTGCTATGAGCTGTGATGCCATGGCACTCTACCCAGGGGGATAGCTTGAGGCTCTGTCTCAAAAAAAAAAAAAAAAAAAAAAAAGACTGACATTGCTGGACTAAATGGATTGCTCTTTGGTACTCCTCTTGAAATGTCTGATTTTGATTAGCTAATCATTGAGAAAATGAGAATTTAGCATTTTAATCCATCTTATGTAATCATGATTATTTTGAAACAGCACATTTACTATTCTTCTTAACATTTTTACCACGCTTAAAGAATCCTTTCCTGTTTTTTCTCCCCCCAAAATGTTACTGTTCAGGAAACTGTTCAATGGGAGCTATTTTGGTGAGAAAAAGTTGGCAATGATCTTTTATCACAGATACACACTAAGAGGTGACAAAACCAAGTGCCTACTATGTTGCCACCCACCATTTGGTGCATACACACGACGACGACGACACACACACACACACAATTCCCCCAGGAAGCAACAGATCTCAGAGTGTCCATCCCCAAGTTGATGAGATTTACGTATTTATTTTTATGGAATCAGTAATATGGGATATTTAAGAAGTCTCTTTCTCCTCAGGCGTCTTCTGAGGACGAGAGGGACAAACAAGAGGTTGCTGCTCTCAAAATCCAAGCAGCCTTCCGAGGACACATGGTCAGGGCAGAGATTAAGAAAATGAAATCAGCTGCCACCCAAGATGAGACTACAGAATAAAACAAATGAAAATACCGGTCTTACCTCCAGAACATGTGAAAGACAATCCAAATTCATCAACCTTGTTGTGATTATCATTTTCTCCGTAGAAGGGAGATTTGATGTTGTGAAATGACAGTTGTAGCTGTTGTGAAAATCTGTCATAACCATTTGTTTAATAAACATGCCATTGAAACATACTTCTTGAAGTTTACTCTGACTTCTCCAGTGTTTTTTATACTTGTCCTAAGTCTACATATAGAGACTCTTGGATTTAAAGTTACAGAACCAGAGCATCTTGAGTTTATGAAATCTCGGAGGTTATATAGCCTAACCTTTAGCTAGTAAATAAATTCCTCTCTCTTATGTCCCTGAAAAAATGGTTCTTTGGCTCTTGTTTCACTCCTAGTGATAAAGTATTTCACTGCTTTTCAGGGCTAATCTATTTTTTATTGGCCAAAGCTAAGTCAAAAATCTGCTTCCTTGTGAGTTTCCCTGTTGGTTTCATTTATCATATATGGATTTAGTCATTTACTGGGAATATACTGAGCACCATTCATGAGCTGGGAATTAGTAACGAATGTTCTTCCATTCATGCCGCTTACAGTTTTTTATTATCTTGTTCTCCAGAACCACACAAAATGATACTAATAATATCCACTTGAAGAAACATAAGCTACCAAACATTATACACTCCTCTTCAGCTAAAACTTCTCAAGTTTGTTTAATATATAAATGGTGCTACCTGTTTCACAAACCCAGAGGCTTTATCTGTTTTTCTTTTTAGAGACAGAGCCTCAAGCTATCCCCCTGGGTAGAGTGGCGTGGCATCACAGCTCACAGCAACCTCCAACTTCTGGGCTCAAGCGAGTCTCCTGCCTCAGCCTCCCAAGTAGCTGGGACCACAAGTGTCCGCCACAACGCCCGGCTATTTTTTTTTTTTTTTTGGTTGCAGCCATCATCGTTGTTTGGCGGGCCTGGGCTGGATTCGAACCCACCACCTCAGGTATATGTGGCTGGCGCCTTAGCCGATTGAACCACAGGCGCCGAGCCTATCTGTTTTTCTTTGAACTGTTCAAGCCCCTAGTCCCTCGCTTTGAGACATTTCAACCTCTCCTTTTTGATGTCTTCTTGCCCTTGATGGACCAATGAATTGAGGTTTTGTGTTTTAAACTAAAGGGTAGAGGTTCCGTCTCAATACAAAGGGAAGAAAATGGAGTCTTTCCATCTAATTAATGCTGTTGTCTTTCTTTTTTTTTTGAGACAGATTCTCCAGCTGTCACCCTGGGTAGAGTGCAGTGGGATCACAGCTCACAGCAACCTCAAACTCCTGGACTCAAGCAATTCTTCTGCCTCCACCTCCCAAGTAGCTGGGACCACAGGTGCCCGCCACAATGCCCAGCTATTTTTTTGGTTGCAGTTGTCATTGTTGTTTGGTGGGCCCAGGCTGGATTTGAACCTGCTAGCTCAGGTGTATGTAGCTGGCACCTTAGCCACTTGAGCCATAGGTGCTGAGCCAATGCTATTGTCTTGTACTGCATTACATGTGTAATGCATCGCAGCAAACTGAGATGATGCCCTGGCTAGTGCCAATTACTGCCTGCACTGTAGTGGGTGCCCCATGATTGGGTCCTAGGATTTTTTTTTAAATGTTTTTTTTTTTTAATTTTTTTTATTTTTTATTTTATTATTTTTTTTGAGACAGAGCCTCAAGCTATCCCCCTGGGTAGAGTACCATGGCATCACAGCTCGTAGCAACCTCCAACTCCTGGGCTCAAGCGAGTCTCCTGCCTCAGCCTCCCAAGTAGCTGGGACCACAGGCGCCCGCCACAACGCCCGGCCATTTTTTGGTTGCAGCCATGATTGTTGTTTGGCGGGCCCGGGCTGGGGATTC
>CAUYQV010088109.1:0-12092 GCA_963574575.1 Galagoides demidoff
AATGGCCAGGCGTTTTGGCTGGTGCCTGTGGTCCCAGCTACTTGGGAGGCTGAGGCAGGAGACTCGCTTGAGCCCAGGAGTTGGAGGTTGCTATGAGCTGTGATGCCATGGCACTCCACCCAGGGGGATAGCTTGAGGCTCCATCTCAAAAAAAAAAAAAAAGAAAATGCATTTAATACACCTAACCCACCAAACATCATAGCTTAGCCTAGCCTACCTTAAGCATGCTCAGAACACTTAAGCTAGCGTACAGTTCGACAAAATCATTGCCTATTTTCTGAAAAATGTTGAATATCTTCTGTAATTTATTATATACTGTACTGAAAGTGAAAAACAGAAAGGTTATATTGCTACTTGTGTTATCAGCCACAATTAACCTGAACGAACATTTCTTTGTTTTTTTTTTTTTTATTTCAGGCTCCTTTATTCCGTGAATATTTACAGAACATCAACTATAGGCAAAACATTGACATAATCATTGAAGATAACATTGGGATAAATATATCAATTTTATGAAGAAACAAAAGCATTATCTGCAAATCAATTATGAGATAAGTGTACTCATTACCACCACTCCTAGTAAAGTTGAAGATCCTAGCTAGTATAATTATGATAACTGAAAAATCCCAATGGTTTGTAAAAAAAATACAAATTTCATTACTTCTGAATTACCAAGTTACTTGCAAGTTACCAAAAACAACAGAAAAATTCAGCAGTGTAGCTAACTTCAAAATAACTATACAAAATCAATTACATTCCTATATAAAAAAGAATTACAAAATAATATTAGAAAAAGAAAGATAGCATTGTATTAGCAACCAAAATAGAAAGTACACATCAATATAGCTTTAACAAAAACTGTGCAATTTTTTTTTTAATACAGAATCATTTCTTGCAGGGTGCTGCTGGTTGAGCCCTACCAAGGCTGGATGAGCCTACGTGACTGATGACATCCGCACATTGTTTATTCACTTCCAAGGCAAACTGTCACAGATAAGTTGGGAGACTGGACTCCAGGTTATGAGTCAAGGATACAGGGCACTCTGTGCACTCAGCAAAAGGTTAACTGACTGTAAATTTAATCTAGTTAGAAATGTTTTGAAGATACAGCCACCTTGAAAGCAACAGATATTTTGACTTTGTAACCTATATAGGGGGATTTGTTTAGTATATACTATGCTGATTAATGACACTGCTGACTTATGTCTTTACCAAGAAGGTATAAAAAATAATAAAAAGAAACAAGAAGGCAGAACAGCTCTGAGGAGATATCCTCTCTGTTCTCTGGAACTGCTGGCTTTTCTGTAAATAAAAGTGAAACTGTTGGTCTCTCATCTACTTCTCTGTTGATTGGCTTCGCTTAAAGGCAGATGGGATCCTTTGTCCAGCAGCATATTTTGGCAAACCAGATGGAACCACTGGCTTAGTGGCTTGGTGGGTACAGACTCACCTAGGGCCTTGCCTATCCACCTGAACAGGTGAAATGGGGATGTGCCTCACTGCCTTGCCTTGCAGCACTACCAGAATACTTTTTTCTTTTTTTTTTTTTTTTTTGAGACAGAGCCTCAAGCTGTCCCCCAGGGTAGAGTGCCATGGCATCACAGCTTACAGCAACCTCCAACTCCTGGGCTCAAGAGAATCTCCTGCCTCAGCCTCCCAAGTAGCCGGGACCACAGGTGCCTGCCACAATGCCCAGCTATTTTTTTGGTTGCAGCCGTCATTGTCGTTTGGTGGCCCAGGCTAAATTGGAATGCGCCACCTTAGGTGTATGTGGCTGGCACCTTAGCCACTTGAGCCACAGGCGCCAAGCCCAGAATACTTTTTTTCCAGGAAGGGCTGGTGTGATTCCTCCTGTTCTCTGTGGCCTCACATTTCTAAAGAGATCCTTTTCCCTTTTCTTCAGGTGCGTACAGGGGTTCGAATCCATAGCTGGTTGTGCACAGGGGTTAGAGTCCCCATCTAACTGCCTAGGCACATTTTGTGCATTTTTCATGGAGCCCAAATATGGGGACTCATTTGTTAGTTCCAGAGGATAGCCCTTTGGGTCACATCCTATCTGATTGGTCATCTGATGGGTACCCTCCTATGACTAAGAAAAAATGAGGTTTTACTGTAACACGGCCTGGCCTATGTACAATCTTAAAGGTGGGAAAAATGGTCATTAAATGGATCCTATTCTACAGTTAGAGCTCTTTGTCAAAGATCAGAGAAAGTTTTTTTGTTGTTGTTGTTGTTTTTTGTAGAGACAGAGTCTCACTTTTTCACCCTCGGTAGAGTGCAGTGGAGTCACTCCAGCAACCTCCAACTCCTGGGCTTAGGTGATTCTCTAGCCTCAGCCTCCCAAGTAGCTGGGACTACAGGAGCCCACCACAATGTCCGGCCATTTTTTGGTTGTAGTTGTCAGTGTTGTTTGACAGGCTTGCTCTGGGTTTGAATCTGCTAGCTCTAGTGTATATGGCTGGTGCCCTAGCCGCTGAGCTAGAGGCTCCAAGCCCTTCCTTCATTTTTTAAGGAAAATAATGTCGTTATTTTTATAAAAATTATTCATGCTTCTTATAAAGAAGCAATACAATAAAGTACAAAGAAGAAAGATAAAATATCACTCAGAATCTAGCAATGTGAAAACATTGTATATTAACCTGGATGTATGTGGAACACATTATTCTTAGTAAAGCATCACAAGAATGGAGAAACAAGAATCCTATGTACTCAATTCTGACATGAGGACAATTAAGGTCCTAGTACACGGTGGGGAATGGGAATGAGGAGAGGTGAGAAAAGGAAAAAGGGAGGGGGAGAGAGGACAAGGGGTGTAGTACACCTTTTGGGGGCAGGACACAATTATAAGAGGGCCCTTATCTAACAAAGGTAATCAATGTAACCTGGTTCTGTGTACCCTCAATGAATCCCCAACAACAAAAAAAGAAAAAAATAATAATAAAATGTCCTGGAACATGATACATTCTTTAGATCTAAACACTTCTTTCTTTCTTTCTTTTTTTTTCACTTCATTCTTTCTTAAGAATATATGTGTGGGCTCAGCGCCTGCAGCTCAACAGCTAGGGCACCAGCCCCATACACCAGGGCTGGTGGGTTCAAACCCAACTGGGGTCTGCCAAACAACAGTAACAACTACAACAAAAAAAATAGTCAGCTGTTGTGGTGGGTGCCTGTAGTCCCAGCTTCTTCTGTCCATAAATCAATTTTTAGCCACTTTTTTTCCTATGTCATGCTGTTTATAATTTATTGTTTCTATAGTGATATTATTCAGTCCTGAAGGGTTCTTTAGCTTACAGAATTCCTTTTAATCTAACTCTGCTGTTTTAATATCTCATCTTTGAGCTCTTGTTTTATTGAGTTCCTATTCTTATTAAGTTGTTCTATAGCTTTAAATACTGGTTGGAAATGTCCTTTTGTTCTTTGTAGTATGCTCTCTTTTTGTTTTGGCTCTGTTTTACTTGCTCTATCTTACATGGCTCCGGAGAGATCGAGACAAGGTTAAGAGCCTGGCCCCACTCCGGAATCTCCTGTTTACTTAGCTGTAACTTTTTGAAGTTTATGTCACTGGAATGTGACCCCTTCCTTGTTTGGCTGCTAATGATTACCTACCCTTTTCTCCTGCTGATTCATTCATTCATTCATTCCTTATTCATTTAGTCTGCAATTTATTAAGTATTAGGAGAGATTTTGTGAGGTAGTGTCTTTCCTACATTCTAACACAGAATCTTCTAAGCTACTTTCTAGCTGTGGGTTGCTGGTGCGAGACAAAAGATCAATATCTGAATGTTGATCTTGTATCAGGCAACCCTAATGAATCTTTATTAGTAGTCATAGAAGTTTGTCAGTTGATTCTCTCTGATTTTCTAGAAAGACATTTATATTGTCTGCAAATGATAGTTTAGTATGTTTCCTTTCTGATATTTTATACTGCTCATTTTTTTCTTTTTGTCTTAGTGTGTGGATCAAGAACTCCAGTAATAGCAAAGGTGATAACAGACATCCTTATAGTCAGAGCATAGCTCCTGACTACAATGGGAATTCTTTTAATGTTTCATCAAGTATAATGTTCCTGTACATCTCCTGAGCAAACCTTTTGCCAAGTTAAGAAAATTTCCTCTATTCCTAGAATGCTAAGAATTGTTACCAGAAATGGATGTTTAATTTCAAGAAATAATTTCATGGTACATATCGAGGTGATCATATTTTTAATATGATTTTAATATGGTGAATTACAGTAAAAATATTTAAATATTGAACCATGTTTGAATCTTTTCTTTTTCTGAGGCAGAGTCTCGCTGTGTGGCCCTCTGTAGAGTGTTGTGGCATCACAACTCACAGCAACCTCAACCTCCTGGGCTCAAGCAATTCTCTTGCCTCAGCCTCCTGAGTAAGTGGACTACAGGCACCCACCAAAATGCCCAGCTGTTTTTTGGTTGCAGTTGTCACTGTTGTTTAGGCCCAGATGGAACTCGAACCTGCCAGCCTCAGGTATATGTGGCCAGCGCCCTACCTACTGAGCCACAGGCGCCACCCCATGTTTGAATTCTTGGGATAAATTTTACATGGTAAAGACTATTTTTTTTTTTTTTGCGATTTTTGGGCAGTGCTGGGTTTGAACCCACCACCCCCGGCATATGAGGCCAGCACCCTACTCTTTTGAGCCACAGGGGCCACCCTGAAATGACTATTTTTAATGCACTGCTGGATTTCAGTTCATTACTATTTGATTTTACATGTTTTGCATGTGTTCATTGATGGGATCAGTTTGTAGTTTTCTTTTTTGTGCACCATCCTTTTCCAGTTTTCACTACGAGAATTATGCTAGCCTTGTAAAACGAGAACTGGGAAGTTTTCGGGGTTCTGGACATAATTAATAATTTATATAACAAAAGAATTTTCCACTCCTTGAAAGTTTTAGAAAGAACTTTACTTAAAATCAATCTCAGCCAGGCAGGGCATGGTGGCTCACGCCTGTAATCCTAGCACTGTGGGAGGCCGAGGTGGGTGGACTACCTGAGCTCACAGGCTCAGCCCAACCTGAGCCAGAGTGAGACCTCATCTCAGAAAAAATAGCCAGCTGGGCAGTGCCTATAGCTCAAAGGAGTAAGGTGCTAGCCCCATATGCTGGAGTTGGCAGGTTCAAACCCATCCCTGGCCAAAAACTGCCAAAAAAAAAAAAAGAAAGAAAGAAAGAAGGAAATTGTAGTGGGCACCTGTAGTCCCAGCTACTTGGGAGGCTGAGGCAAGAGAATGGCTTAAGCCCAAGAGTTTGAGGTTGCTGTGAGCTATGATGCCACAGCATTCTACCGAGGGTGACAATGTGGAACTCTATCCCCTCCCCCCCAAAAAAATTCAGCCGGGTGCTGGCTCATGCCTGTAATCTTAGCACTCTGGAAGGCTGAGGCCTGTGGATTGTTTGAGCTCAGGAGTTCAAGACCAGCCTGAGCAAGAGCAAGCCTTGGTCTTTAAAAATTAGCTGGGCATTGTGGCAGGTACCTGCAGTCCCAGATACTGGGAAGGTTGAGGCAAGAGGATCTCTTAAGCCCAAGAGAGTTTGAGATTGCTGTGAGCTATGACTCCAGAGCACTCAACCCCAGGGCAACTGAGTGAGACTTTGTCTCAAAAAAAAAAAAAAATCTCAGCATGGAAATTGTCTTTTTGTCGTTTGTTTTACAAGTGGTTGATCTTTAAGTGTCTTTTGACATTCTTTATTGGTTATTGGTCTATTAAGGTTTTCTAATTCTTGAACCAATTTTTATTACTTGTATTTTCTTTTTTCTTAACTTATGTTTTCTTAATATGTGACCCATTTGCCTAGAATTTCAAATTAAGTGGTATGAATGTATGACTTCTATTTTCTCGCATTTTTCTGTTTCCATAGCTGTAATTATCATTTCTAATTTTTATTGTTTCTTCTTTTTTTTTCAATCTGAGTTGCCAAGATTTTTCTCAAGTAATGAGTTTATCAGTCAATCATATCAGTCAATTCTGAGTTATTTTTGTTTCTTGTTCTCATTTCTTCTTTTATTATTATCTTTATTTTTTCCTTCTATTTTCTTAGGATTCAGCTTATTGTTCTTTTCTTTGCCTTTGAGTGCTTAGTTCATTTATCTGAAATCTTTGTTTTAAATGTGTATGTGAGTTATAAATTAAGTCTTGATAACCCTAACCTTATACCCCAGGTTTTATATCTGGTAGTCTCATTTTCATTCTCATTTACATGACTTTAAGTAATGATTTTTATTTCCTCTTTAACCCAAGAGTCATTTAGAAGAGTCATATTCTTCATTTAAGATTGGGTGGGGGGTTTTCATATTTAATGTCTAATTTTTTTTTTTTGAGACAGAGTCTATGTCACCCTTGGTAGAGTGCTGTCGCATCACAGCTCACATCAAATTCAAACTCCTGGGCTTAAGTGATTCTTTTGCCTCAGCCTCCCGAGTGGCTGGGACTACAGGTGCCCACCACAATGCCCAGCTATTTTTTGGGTGCAGTTGTCATTGTTGTTTAGCAGGCCCAGCCCGGGCTCGAACCTGCCAGCTTTGGTGTATGTGGCCGGCCCTAATCACTGAGCTACAGGCGCCAAGCCTTAATGTCTAATTTTATTTCATCATACCAAGTTGCCTTCTCTTCAAGGCCTTCTATAATTATGCAATTTAAAATATCCCTGTAGGTCGGGCGTGATAGCTCATGCCTGTAAACCCAGCACTTGGGAGGCCGAGGCAGGTGGATTCCTAATCTCACAGGTTCCAGACCAGCCTGAGCCAGAGAGAGATCCCATCTCTAAAAAATAGCTGGGCATGATGGCGGGCACCTATAGTCCCAGCTACTTGGGAGGCTGAAGCAAGAGGTTCAGTTGAACCCAAGAGTTTGAGGCTGTTATAAGCTAAGATGCCATGGCACTCTACGAAGGGTTACCAAGTGAGACTCTGTCTCAAAAAATAAATTAAATAAAATAAGATATCCCTGCAGCTTCTATGGCATCATTTAGTTTCTCATTACAGAAATTATCACTTTTTTATTTATGTATGTATTACTTGATTCCTTTCCCTAGCATGTAAGCTCCTTGGGAACACAAATGTTGTTTCTGATTCACACCACATTTTCAGTACCTGAAACAGGGCTTGGAACACAGTGGGTACTCAATAAATATTTGAAATAAATTACGAATAATAAATGTGACCCCTATGATTATTCTTTCTTCTTTTTAAAAAAAGGAAGTGGTAGGATTTAACTGCTGAATGAACATGTTCTAATGCATGACCAATTTTTTTAAAACTAAGTGTATTTGAAAAGAATGTTATTTTCTGCTGTGTGCAAAGTTGTTTATATTAGAGAGATTAGTTAAAGCTCGTTGATGGTGGAATTCGAATCCTCTATATACTTGCTAATCTGTGGATTACTGAAAGAGATGCACTAAGCTTTCCAACTATGATTATAGATGTCACAGTTTTTCTGTATATTTATAACACATCTTGCATTGCATATCTTGAAATGATGTTGTTAATTACTTAAAAGATTATGTGTTATATTTTCTAGACAATATAACCATACTTATCAACATTAAATATCCCTCTTTGTCCTTTTTAGTCCTTTCTGTTTGAAATTCTAGGCTGTCATATTAATAATGCAGCTTCTGCTTTCTATTTTATTATTTAGTTATTTACTGTAGATATGCAGTCTTGTATTTGCCCAGGCTTGTCTTGAACCCCTGGCCTCAAGTGGCCCTTCTGCCTCTGCCTCCCACAGTGCTAGGATTACAGCCACTGAACCCTACTATGCTTTCTTTTCATTAATTTTCACCTACTTTACCTTTTTCCATCTTATTTAATATGGTACAGAGGTGCATTTTTTGTTTCTATTTTTAACACAATCTAAGAGTCTCATATTTGAAATGAATTTAACCAATTCACATTGTGATTACAGTATTACTTGGATTTATTTCTCTCATCTGCCTTTGTATTTTCTATGTACCAGTACCATACCTTTTTGTTCCCTTTTCCCCCTTGCTTTGTGTTAGATCAATTTAATTTACCTATAGTGGTCTGGAGGCTATGCACTTAATCTTACTTTATGTGTGTGTGTGTGTGTGTGTGTGTGTGTGTGTGTGTGTGACAGAGTCTTACTGCATTGCCCTGGGTAGAGAGCCATGGTATTATAATAGCTCACAGTAAACATAAACTATTGAAATCAAGAGATCCTCTGCCTCAGCCTCCTAAGTAGCTGTGACTACAGGCATATGCCTCCAACATCTTTATTTTTCGTGGCTATTCTTTTCAGGTACCAACCAAGAAAACTTAATTTTCATTGTCCATTACCTCTAAATCTGACAGCCTGTTCCATAAAACCTGTTTCAGAGGGACCAATGCCTCTTCTGTGTTCTTAGCACGCTAAAAGTCAAAGCCAAAGCCATAAAATTTCTAGCATAAAACACAGGTGAGGCTGGGCATTGTGGCTCCTGCCTGTAATCCTAGTACTCTGGGAGGCTGAGGCGGGTGGATTGTTTGAGCTCATGAGTTTCAGAATAGCTTGAGCAAGACTGGGGCATTGTGGTGGGCACCTGTACTCCCAGATACTTGGGAGGCTGAAGCAAGAGGATAACTTGAGCCCAGGATTTTGAGGTTGCTGTGAGCTACGAAGCCATGGCACTCTACCAAGGGTAACAAAGCGAGACTCTGTCTCTAAAAAAAAAAATAAAATAAAAAAAACACAGGTGGCAGCACCTGTGGCTCAGTGAGTAGGGCACCGGCCCCATATACCAAGGGTGGCAGGTTCAAACCCAGCCCCAGCCAAACTGCAACAAAAAATAGCAGGGTGTTGTGGCAGGTGCCTGTAGTCCCAGCTACTTAGGAGGCTGAGGCAAGAGAATCACCTAAGCCCAGGAGATGAAGGTTGCTGTGAGCTGAGACACCACAGCACTCTACCAAGGGTGATAAAGTGAGACTGTGTCTCTTAAAAAAAAAACAGGGTAAAACTTAATGATCCTAAGGTAGGTGAAATGCCTTAAATAGGGCACAAAAAGCATTAATAATAAAAGAGAAAATTGATAAGTTAGACTTTACCAAATTTTACATTTTCTGTTCATCCATGGACAGACTATCTATTAACAAATAGATAAGTCACAGACTTGGAATAAGTACACATATGGTACACATATCCAACAAAGAACTAGCATATAAAGAACTCCTACAAATCAACAACAAAAAGAAAACCTCAATGTAAAGGAAGGCACACACTTAAGTGAACACCTCATAAAGGAAGATATCCAGCCTTCAACATTGTTAGTAATAAGGGAAATGCAATTAGAAACCACAATGCTATTTCACCAGAATGGCTAGAATGAAAAAGACTAACACCGCCAAAGATTAGTGAGAATGTGGAGAAACCAGAAAACTAACCCATTTCAATCATGGAGGTAAAATGGTACAGCCACATTCAAAAAATCTTTTTTGGTTTCTGATAAAGTTTAATGTTCACTTACCAGATGACCAAACAACTTTTTTTTTCAGTTTTTTGCTGGGGCTGGGTTTGAACCCATCACCTCTGGCATATGGGGTGTGTGCCTTACTCCTTTAAGCCACAGGCACCGCCCACAATTTTTTTTTTTTGAGACAGAATCTCACTATGTTTCCCTCAGTAGAGTGCTGTAATGTCACAGCTCACAGCAACTTCCAGCTCTTGGGCTTAGGCGATTCTCTTGCCTCAGCCTCCTGAGTAGCTGGGACTACAGGCGCCTGCCACAACACCCAGCTATGTTTTGTTGCAGTTTGGCCTGAGCCTGGTTCGAACCCACCTTCCTTGGTATATGGGGCCAGCAGCCTCCCACGAGCCACAGGCACCGCCCACTCAGATATTTTTAGAGATGGGGCATCTCTCTGGATCAGGCTGGTCTCGAACTTGTGAGCCCAGGCAATCCACCTGCCTCAGCCTCCCAAGTGCTGGGATTGCAGGCTGGGATTACAGGCGTGAGCAACAGCGCTCAGCCTCAACAATTTAACTTGTATTATTTAGCCACGAAAAATAAAGACAGATGTGCACAAAGTCTTATACATGAATGTTTATATCAGTTTTATTCATGATAGCTTAAAACAACTAGAGTATTGATAAACAAATTGTTGTACATATATACAGTAGAATACTACTCAGTAATAAAAAGTACTGAAATATTGATACATGAAATAACTTTACAAAAGAGGAATTATATCATCACCAATTTAAGCCCATTTAATTTTTTTTGGCTGGGTTTTTATCATACTGGCTTGAGAAAGATGCTCTACTGGTTTATTTCCAGTCTTTCTTAAATTCACAGGATTTTTTAAAAATCAAGTTTGTTGCACTTGAATGTTTATTATAGCACATTTCACAGTCACAAAGATGTGGAATTAATGGGCAGCACCTGTGGCTCAAAGGAGTAGGGTGCTGGCCCCATATACAGGAGGTGGTGGGTTCAAACCCGGTCCTGGCCAAAAAACTGCAAAAAAAAGTATGGAATTAGGGCCAAGCGTGGTGGCTCATGTCTGTAATCCTAGCACTCTGGGAGGCCGAGGCAGGTGGACAGCTTAAGCTCATGAGCTCGAGACCAGCCTGAGCAAAAGCGAGACCCTGTCTCTACTAAAAATAGAAAAATTGAGGCAAGAGCATGGCTTAAGCCCAAGAGTTGGAGATTGTTGTGAGCTATGATGCCATAGCACTCTACCCAGGGCAACAGGATGAGACTCTGTCTCAAAAAAAAAAAAAAAGGTTTCATATACGCAAGTTCATAAATGTTATTCACCATATCAACAGAAGTAAAACCAAAGACTACATGATCCTCTCAATAGATGCAGAAAAAGCATTCGATAAAATCCAGCATCCTTTTTTAATTAGGACACTGAAGAGTATAGGTATTGGTGGTACATTTCTTAAATTGATTGAAGCTATCTATGACAAACCCACAGCTAGTATTTTACTGAACAAAGTAAAACTGAAAGCTTTTCCTCTTAGAACTGGAGCCAGACAAGGCTATCCTCTGTCACCATTACTATTCAACATTGTGCTGGAAGTTTTAGCCAATACAATTAGACAAGACAAGAAAATAAAGGGCATCCAAATGGGAGCAAAACTCCCTTTTTGCTGATGATATGATCTTATACCTGGAGAACCCCAAAACTCAACCACAAGATTCTTGGAAGTCATCAAAAAATACAGTAATGTCTCAGGATATAAAATCAGTGTCCACAAGGCAGTTGTCTTTGTATAATGCCAACAACAGCCAAGGTGAGAAGTTAATTAAGGACACAACTCCCTTCACTATAGCACCAAAGAAAATGAAATACTTAGGAATATACCTAACAAAAGAGGTGAAGGACCTCTATAAAGAAAATTATGAAACCCTAAGAAAGGAAATAGCAGAAGATACTAACAAATGGAAGAACATATCATGCTTATGGCTGGGAAGAATC
Source organism: Galagoides demidoff (assembly GCA_963574575.1). Taxonomy (NCBI): domain Eukaryota; kingdom Metazoa; phylum Chordata; class Mammalia; order Primates; family Galagidae; genus Galagoides; species Galagoides demidoff. The sequence continues at coordinate 11,442 of CAUYQV010088109.1, forward strand.
AACATTGTTAAAATGTCTATAATACCCAAAACAATCTACTGAATCAATGCTGTCCCTATTAAAATACCAACATGATACTTTCATGACTTGGAAAAAATGATTCTGCATTTTGTATGGAACCAGAAAAATATTCATATAGCTAAGGCAGTTCTTAGTAACAAAAACAAAGCCAGGGTATAACTATACCAGATTTTAGGCTGTACTACAAGGCCATAGTGGTCAAGACAGCACGGTACTGGCACAAAAATAGAGACATAGATATTTGGAATTAAATAGAAAACGTGGAAATAAAACAAACAACTTACAGCCACCCAATCTAATCTTCAATTAACCAAACAAGAGCATTCACTGGGGGAAAGACTCCCTATTTAATAAATGGTGCTCGGAGAACTGCATATCCACATGTAAAAGACTGAAATTGTGGCTTAGCGCCTGTGGCTCAATCGGCTAAGGCGCCAGCCACGTACACCTAAGGTGGCGGGTTCGAATCCCCAGCCAGGGCCCGCCAAACAAACAATGACGGCTGCAACCAAAAAATGGCCGGGCGTTGTGGCGGGCGCCTGTGGTCCCAGCTACTTGGGAGGTGGAGGCAGGAGACTCGCTTGAGCCCAGGAGTTGGAGGTTGCTATGAGCTGTGATGCCATGGCACTC
>CAUYQV010088113.1:0-55059 GCA_963574575.1 Galagoides demidoff
ATGACTTGCTTTAAAACAACAATCACTGTGGTCCCAGCTACCTGGGAGGCTGAGGCAGGAGACTCACTTGAGCCCAGGAGTTGGAGGTTGCTGTGAGCTGTGATGCCATGGCACTCTACCCAGGGGGACAGCTTGAGGCTCGGTCTCAAAAAAAAAAAAAGTTTAGTCCTGTGAGGCGCCTGTGGCTCAAAGGAGTAGGGTGCTGGCCCCATATACCAGAGGTGGTGGGTTCAAACCCGCCCTGGCCAAAAACTGCAAAAAAAAAAAAAATAGTTTACAGTTAAATTGTACTCTAAAGAGGTTATATTAATCTATGCTGTATTAATAAAATATGGTAGTATCTGGTTTCCCATAATCTTACCAGTAGAGAGTTTTATTAATATCTTTGATTTTTGCCTCCCTGCTAAATAAATCTCAGCAAGAAAACCTCTAAGGTGCTTAATAACATATCTCACAAAAACTATGGGAGAAAACTGTAAACTTTATTGAAGGAATAAAAGTAAACCTAGAGAGTATAGCATGATCCTGGATCTAAATACTTGTTACCAAAAAGGTATTTCTCCTCAACTTCATATAAAAATTCACTTTTCTTACATTACAGATTCTACTTGAGCTTTCTGTAGATCTTGACAAGCTAGTTTACAATTCTTACAGAAGAGTAGAGGACCAAGAATAAGCACGATAATTATGAAAAACAAGGAGGAAATCCCTCTTGCCAGATGTCTAGAATTATAAAGCTATAATAATAAACATAATGTGGTATTGACACATGAGTGAGAAAAAAAAAAGGAACAAAATAGTCTAGTTACAGACATAAAAAATGTTAAAACTCTCATTATACCAATTCGGTCATCTGGGGGAAAAGAGACTATTCCATGGGCTGATGAGAAGAACATATATTTCTTACCTTTGGGATGGTGTGTTCTATATATGTCTATTAAGCACAATTGTTTTAGGGTTGTGTTTAAGTTCCTTGTATCGTTGTTTAGTTTCTCTTTAGAGGATCTGTCCAGGTCTATAAGAGGAGTGTTAAAGTCCCTAACTATTATGGTGTAATAGGTATCATACAAATAGGCTCAGACAAATTAAGCTATTTTTCATAAATCTGGAAGAATTTAAGTTGGATACATAAACATTTAGAATTGAAATGTCCTCTTGTTTTATTATTCCCTTGACCAGTATAAAGCGCCCATCTTTGTCTTTCTTAACATTAGTTGCTTTAATTCACTTGTATCTCTGAAAATAAGATTGTGACCCCCTCCTTTCTTCTTGTTTCCATTTGCTTGAAATATTGTTTTCCAACCCTTCACCCTGATTCCTTTTCTGTCCCTTGAGACTAGGTGTGTTTCTGGTAAACATCATATGGATGGTTTGTGTTTTTTTTTTTTTTAATCTAATCAGCCAGCCTGTGCCTCATCAATGGGGAATTCAAGCCATTTAACATTTATTGAGAGAGCTGATAAGTGTGTTGGAGTTCTACTCATTTTATTGGTGAAAATCCATTGCTTAGTTTTATCTTTTATGTCATTGTGGAAGCTAGGTATTGTAATTTCTGAGTGTTTACTTTGCTGGTTGTCCATTGTGATGGTCAGTGTCTAGAATCAGTCTAAGTATTTCCTGTTGAGCTGGTCTTGTTGTGACAAATGTATGCAATGATTGCATATCAGTAAAAGATTTTATTTCTCCATCAATTTTAAAGCTTACCTTAGCAGAATATAGAATTCTGGTCTGAAAAGTTATTTTGTTAAAAAGATAAAGGTAGATGCCCATTCTTTTCTGGTTTGAAAAGTTTCAGTTGAGAAGTCTGCTGTCACCCTGATGGATCTGCCCCTATATTTCAATTGATACTTACTCCTGGATGCTTGCAGAATTTTCTCTTTTGTTTTGATTTTGGACAGGTTTATGACAATGTGTCCTGTAGAAACTCTGTTTGAGTTCAATATCCTTCTGAAAGGAGTGTATCAGAGTCTTTGGTGATATTTGGGAAATTTTCATTTATTATGTCCTCTGTTAGGGCTTTCTTTCCTCTAGGGCATTCTTCTTCTCCCCCTTCTGGGATACCTATAATTCATATGTTTGAATGCTTTGTGAAGTCCCATAATTCTCTGAGCAAACATTCTGTTTTCTCTCTCTTCTTTCCTGCCTCTTCAACTACCTGGGATAGCTCAAGAGCTTTATCCTCTAGCTCTGAGATTCTTTCTTCTCTATGTTCTAATCTGTTATTGATACTTTTTCTACTGCATCTTTAAGTTTTCTTATTAACTCCTTTAATTTTTTAAGCTCCACCATATCCTCTTTAGAATTTTCATATCTTTCATCCCTTATTTGATTCTGTTTGGATTTCCTTTTGGTTATTTTCCACTTTCTCAATAATTTCCTTCGTTGTTTTTACCATCCATATTTTAAATTCCCTTTCTGTCATGTCTAACATTTCTTTATAGGTGGAATTCTCTGCAGTAGCTACCTCATGATTCCTTGTTGGGGTGTGTGTATGTGTGCTCTGTTCTGGTTTTTCATGTTTCCAGGATTTTTCTGTTGGCTCCTCCTCATGAGTGTTTTCTTCTTGTTTACTTCCTTCCCCTACTTTTTTCTTTCATTCCTTCCTTCCTTTTAAACGACTGTCTCTGTGCTTAGGTGTTGAAGTATCCTATACCAAAGGATTTTAGTCCTATAAAAGGAAGTGAAAAAGGAAGTGCAAGAAGGGAGAAAATATAGAAAAAGAGAAAAGAAAAAGAAAAAAGGGAGGTAAAAGGAAAGATTGATAATAAGAAGAGAAGAACAGAAAGGGAGAGACTGGAGTAATAGGGGTATTCAACAGAGTGCCTTTTCCCACATCTGCAATTCCCAGCCTCTAGGAGCTATTTAAGATCACTCTATCATCCAAGCTCTCCCAAGGTAACTCCAGCAAGTGCCCTGGTCCAAGCAAAAAAGCCTTCTCTGTCTGAAAACTGTAGCTAAACCAGCTGGTCTCTGCCAGCAGGCACAGTGCTGGTCTTTAGTAAGAGATCACCACTGCTCCTGACCTCTTTTTTGGATCCTGGAATCTCCTGCTATTTCCCTGTGCACCCAAAATGATGTTTCTGGGTAGGGCCCCCCAGCCAGAGTTTGCTGGAATCCTTACTCCTCAATGAGTGTAGAAGTGATGTCTCTAGTCTGCCATCTTGCTCCATCCTCCCTGAATCTCATTTTGAATAGTTTCCCTTGCTATGCCTTCAAGTTAGCTAATCTTTTCTTCTGTAGTATCTAATCTGCTATTAATCCCAGCCAGTGTATTTTTCACTTCAGTCAGATATTCTAGTTTCATCTCTCTATAAGTTCCATTTGGATCTTTTTGTATCTTCCATGACTCTGTTTAACATTTTCCATTTTCCCTCTACTTTCTCAAACATAAGGAATATAATTTTAATAGTTTAAATATCCTTGTCTACTAATTTTATCATTTGTGTAATTTCTTAATCTATTTTTACTAATTTTTCTTGTAATAGTAGGTCATATTTTCCTGTTTATTTGCATGCCTGATAATTTTTAATTTGATGCAAGACATTGTAAATTTTACCTTGGTAGGTATTGTATATTTTTGTTTTCCTATAAATATTCTTAAGTCTTGTTCTGGAATATAGTTAACTTACCTAAAAATGGCTTGATTTTTTGAGCAGGCTTTAGTAGAGCACCAATTTTTTCTCACTACTAAGGTAAGACATTTCTGCATACTCTATCTGATATCCCATAAATTACACAGTTTTCTACTCTAACTGGTGAAACATTAACTATTCCCGATCCTGTATGAGCTCTGAGGATTGTTCCCTCTGCTCTTTCAGGTGGGTCTTTTCCCATCACATACACTGGGTTGTTTCTTCACATGTATGCGTTAATCAGAACTCACATGAAAACCCTGCAAGTTACTGGAGCTGTCTCTGGGAGAGAAGTGCTTTCCTCATCAAATAATTCAGAAGTAACTACAAAACTGGGAGGAAATATTCCAGTAGTTTTCAGGAATTGGCCAACAGGTAGCAGGGATTCAGGGTGCCAGATAGGCCCCTGAGTAATTCCAACCAAGGGCAAAGAAGCTCCCATTAGCTAGAGACTGGTGGGGAGCAGACAGAGTGGGATTGGCTGTTAAAGAAAAAGTCCTCAGTCAAAGAGTTGCAAACACTGGCAATATAAAGTATGGCCTGGGTTTCTACTGTAAAAGGAGAGTATAGAAGCAGGGTGCCAGATAGCATCTGCCACAGATGGGAAGACCAGAGCTTATAAACCTAGATGCCTCCAGAAGCTGGGCAGGTAACACAAGCATGAGAAGCAGGCTAGTGAAACTGCATGAGCTGAGATTTCCCATCCTTGTTTAACAGAAACAGCTGTTACTCAGCTAATGCCAATTTTGGCCATGCAGGGAAAAAAAGGCCTTTATGTGCCAAACCTTCTGATTTTTCAAGAAAAGTGGGAAATTTAGATTTTTAAAAATGTGAAATCCCCAATTTGTGAAAGTTGGCAAAAAGTTCAAAAAAATTAAAAAATACTTTGACACCAAACAAAACATGTAGGCTAGCCAATTTCTGCCCACGGGTTGCCAATTTCCAACCTCTCTGATAAGAGATGTGCAAAACTCCCCCTGTTGGATTTAAGCCCATAAAAAAATGTATCTTTACCTTATGTGCACACTAAGGAATTCTTGATGTCTAGAAATCCATATGGCAAGGCACCCCGGTATCTGTCTGGTGATTTTACCTCACTCTCCTGCCTCACTGTTTATTAGATGTTCAAGGTTCCCCATTCTTATGGCCAGTGGAGCTCTCCAGTGATTTCTTATCACTGTTTTGGCATTTTCCCTCTTCTGAGAAATTAACTGAGCCTATAGGCTTATCCATCTGGCATCTGCTAATCTGCACAGCCAACTAGTCCACTCCACAGCTGAGAATAGGCTGCCTGCCCAGCCTCCCACCTGCACGTAGAAAGAGATTGTCAGAAGGAGCTTGCAAGTTGAATGGCAGTGTTTGTAGAAGCAGAGATTAGGGAACTGGCCACCATATGGCATTTTCTGCAACACAGAGGGAGAAAGATGCCATAGGCTGGACTCTCAGAGAGTGGCAGTATACCCGGACCAGTTAGAGGTCAGAATCCAACCGGAGAAGCAGAACCACTAGGACACTAGGACAGTGATTTTCAACTGGTGTGCTGCAGCACATTGGTGTGCCATGAGGAGATCTTAGGTGTGCTACGGAATTGTTTGAAGATCATTAATTAAATTATTTTTGAAAGAAATTCAAAGCACAGTAAGTATTCTTTTTTAAATCTTTTTTTTTTTATTAATATAATCTAAGTGTGCTATGGAATTTTAACTCTAGGTTCAAGTATGCTATAAGATAAAAAAGAAAAAGGTTGAAAAACACTGCCTAGGAGATACATACACTCAAATTTTTAAAGATTTGTAACAGAGATATGGCTTTGCATGATTAAGAGAGCTGGATAAGCAGTCTCTGGGGCTAGTTTTATCATGTGTCATGATGGAGCTTGAAGTCCACAGGGCAGATAGTTGGGAAGGAAAAGTGGATACAGAATAAGGAGATTGAGAACAAGACAGAACCCACAGGTACAAAGTAGAGTCCTATAAATATGAATTAAAACCTGTGTCAATTCTTGGTGCCTCCCACACCTCCCACGGGTGTCCTGAAAGAGCTGGGGTCCTCTGTCATGAAAATAAATACAGACACCTGGCCCAGAAATAGACGAGAAACTGAAGGTGGATCCAGGAGAAGGCAGAGCAATTGCAGGGTCAGTAGCAGCTTCCTGCCTATGAGCTGTGTCAGCAGATGAGCAACAACACGTGTGGAGCTACAAAATGGTGGTTGCTTCCTTCTGCCCTCCAAATCTCCCAAGAATCTCTCTTGTGTTCCACTATAGAGATATGGGCAAAGCTCTATTTTTATCTCTTGGGATGCCTTAGTGTCTGGTTTTTGGATCCTGACCAAGGTGGGATACATGGTATACTGTTTAAGGTCTAAGACTCTCCTGGTATTGCCCAGGGTCCTCATCTTCACTGGTGGTTTGTGACTGGCCTCACCAGTTTGACCATCCTACTATGCCTACTTAAAGAGCCACAAAGAGTTTTCAACTCTTTGCAGTGAGTTCTCCTGAAGCTGTTCAATCTAGAGATTCAACATAATCTATGTGCACAAAGGTTGGGCCCTTCTGCACAAAATTTGTGCTGCAGAATGTCCCTGAGACCTACACTGCTTTCCTTCTCTTTCTCTCCCTGTGTTTTTGCTTTGAAATAAAAGTCTACTTGAGTACTTTCTATGGAGTCTGAGGGACTTTTTCAAATATCTGAACTGGGAAAAACAAAATACACACCTTAACTAAAAACATCCAAAAAAGAGAGTTCTGGAAAATGTAGGTTGGACACATTACAAAGTCACCAATGTGTCCTATGACTTTGGCTGCCATCTTGGTATAAAGAGGCCTGCTATTGGTGTATGCAGCAAGGATCCAAGACCTAGGGCTTTTCAAAGGAATCATTCCACAGATGGCTGGGGATACCAGAGTAGATGGATTTTTGGAGGAAATAAAGACTTGTTGATTTCTTGGAATCTGCTCTTTTTGTGATTCTGTAGCTAAAACGTATGGTGTTTCTTGCTAGTTTACAATGCTAACTAAAGAAAATGAGAGTGTATAAAAAGTCTGCCTTGCCTTTGGAATGTCTCAGAGCAGGAAGACAGAGGGGAAAACTAGAACTGCCAAGGGCAAGGTTCACCATGACATATTTTGGCTCAATCAGTGGGAAAACTTTGTGACATTTAGAGTAAAGGTTTAACAACTGAAATGTAACAACTGAAAGAATGGCCTTGCGAGGAACCTAGTCAAGTTTTTGACTTGCTAGTTTTAAACAGAGGTTTTACAGTATCCATTCATCCATTTATCTTTTCATGCATTTATCTATTTTGGTTATTAATTATGAATGTGACCTTGCAACCAACATTTGTTGACTACCTATTATGTTCCAGGTGCAGTGTTGGGTTACTGACCATCTACCGTGTGCTAACCACTGCCTTAGGTCCTAGAGATTAGAGCCAAGGGTGAAGACAGTCTAGGACCTGTGTGGGATTCTTCGGTTCCAATCTACTGCTCTTCTGTGGGTCTTCCAATTTGTGAATCCCAGCCTGGTTGGTCCTATCATCTGTGACTCCTTGGCTTAGTGCAATCTGTAGGGCTTCTGTAACCATTGAGAATGTTTTTTCTTGGCTGGGTCTAGGAAGGCTGGGCTGTTCTGGGCTGTGACCTCATTGTTTACCATCATTTCTAAAACCTTCTGCCTCCCTTCTGTAGGCTGGATTAGAGCCGGAGACAGCAGGGTGGATGTGTGAAATAAACTCCAGCCAGCGTTACTATAATCTTGAACACCCAAACAATGGTCACATGCCTACAGCTCATGACTTCTTGGCAGTTTGACGGGCCTGAGCCCTTTCACTTTTATCTGCCATTTGAGATGGAGAGGCATTGGAAACAGCTGATTTGTGAATGTTTACATTGTAAAAACCAAGTGGTTAGAGAGAAGATGAATTTATCAGCATTCAAATCTTAGCTTTCTGGAAAAGACTAGAAAATACTATAGCCTGATATTTAAATATCTGATATGATCCAGATGCTGTCAATTCACAATTAATTCTCCCTAATTGTGTGCAGCACCTGGAAGGGGAAGGGTGAGGTAAGAAATTCCAGGTTTAAGAAAACAATAACAGCCATCCGCACATAGGCAAGCTAGGCTTTATTCCTTGGATGTGTTCTGTACTGTGTGCTAATTTGCAAGGGTGGACTGTCTTTAAAGGAAGTTTTTGAAAACCTTGTGTAATCTCCTGGGAAACATGAGATGATCCCTGGAAGAGATCAGGTAAAGGCTGGAGATGGCTCTTAACAACAGTGGCTAGCCAATAAGCAAGGAGTTTGCAGACCAGAATGTAGGCCTTTCCTGACTTCAGAGAGGGAGCAGGGCTAAGTTCCCAGACAGAGAAAACTGCCTATAGGAGCCTTGGAATAGGCCTTCTGATCTATTCTGTGTCTGAAGACTGTGTGTCAACATGGTTGGGGAATTTTGGAGGAATGGTTTAGGGAATTTTTTTTTTTTCTCAGTTTTTGGCTGAGGCTGGGTTTGAACCCACCACTTCTGGTATATGGGGCCAGTGCCCTACTCCTTTGAGCCACAGGCACCACCCTGAAGGAAATTTTTGAAAATTGTATTGGGAGACTAGAATTGAAGTTTATGTATCTGATTCTGGCTTCAAAGATGTGAGGGCATTGGAGCCTAGTCCAAACTCTGCCATTCACGCTCTGTGTGATCCCGGACAAGCTCAAAGGGGCTGCGTGACATGGTCCTCCAGATAATTTTGAGAACTAAGATTCTATGATGGAAAGTGGATATATATGCCCATGTAAATGATAAAATACAAATATAGTCTAGCAAGGGGAAGGGGGAGAGGAAGGAGCAGGAGAGAAGGGAGGGTGATTGGTGGGAGGAAGGAGGGCAATTGGCAGTATTTCAGCTAATGTGCACAATGTCAGGGTGTTTAGCACACCCCCTGGGTGAAAGGCTCAACTACAACTTTAACTTAGAATTGAAAACAACATAACCTAAATATTTGTGCCATCATTACTTTGAAATGAAAGATACCACAATAAAATATAATTCATATTAAAATAAAAGTGGACATACAATTCACAAACTGAACTATAAATGTTGCTTATAATATGGAGATTTGGCCTGAGCCATTTGGGACGGAACTTCTGAATAGTGGTGCAGCTGGAAGAAAATGAAGACTCTTGAATATCCTACACAGCCTCCTTTCCTTCAGAACAAGAATGTCCTTGGAATAACCAAGCTCCTGGTATCTGCAAGTTAAAACCCCATGGAGAACTGAGTCAGTAGTCACAAAGAGCCACAGCTTCAGGTATTTGAGACTATCCTGCATTCCAGTGAAAACTCTTGGCTCAAAATATTGATTTAAGTTTTAAATTACATTTGCATATTGATTTCAAAAGGCCCTCTCATAACTCTGCAAATAAATCAAAATAATTAATCAGAACAACTCTCTGTGGCAGCGCTCTAGCCCAGCAGTGAAATCACTCTCCTAGGTTGCAGAGCTGAGCATGTCAACCAGTCGAGATAAGCATGGCCTTGGGGAGGATTATGTGCTGTGGAAAACAGTTGTCTACTCGGTTCTGCTCCTGTGTAGAGGGGCTAGAAGACAGTTCCAAAGAGAAGACCAAAGAGTATTCCCTGGATTGGGCATTAGGACTTCTGGATGAGTCTGGGAGAAAGGCATTGCATCAAAGATCAGAAACTCTTCCTCTTCCTAATAAGGGCTATTACTATTTGCATTTTATTTCTTTATATATTATTCTCTTCACTTCTGAAAGGATATATGGCAGCTTGTGCATACATTTAATATAGAAATCCAGACTAAGCAGTTAAGGACGCTGGGTTAAAGGGAAAGTAAGCTTAGGAAGTAAGATAAAACCAGAAGTAAAGTTAGCCCATGAAGTGTTTGTCATAAAGTCTGCACAATTGCTGGCAGTGAACTAAAAATTGACTCTGAGCTTCCTAGCAGCCAATATAAGGAAAGGAACATGTATAGTCATCAGATTAACAGTATCCATAAAACAAGAACATTCCAATTCAACAGTCACTAGATCCTCTTGGCCATTGTTCATGAAACCTGGAGTTTTCAGAGTTTTAGTCTTTAAATGGCAAGTGACTGGAGAAAATATCTATCAGCTAATCATCAAAGGCAGTGCCAATATTTTGACAATCAATATAATGGAATAGGACTCATATATTTGGACTGTTTTTTTTTTTTTGGCAGTTTTTTTTGGCTAGGGCTGGGTTTGAACCCACCACCCTGGCATATGGACCCGGCGCCCTACTCCTTTGAGCCACAGGCACTGCCCAACTTGTATTATTTGGGGTTTTAAAACCTTGCTTCAGCCAGGTAGAATAGTACATGCCTGTAGTCCCAGATATTCCGGAGGCTGAGATGAGAGGATCACTTGAACCTAGGAGTTTGAGTTTAGCCTGGGCAACACAGTAAGACCCTATCCATTAAAAAACAAGACAACAAAGCAAAAAATTTTGCTTAAACCAGGATTTATGCCTGTGTAGAGTTCCACCCTACACTTGCAGAGAGCTGGGCTGCAGGAGACCCTGGGAAGTGCCATAATTTTACTCAGAATGCTGCTTTGGACAAAGGGGTGATGAAGTGACCAGTGTTCTAGGTCCTAGAGCCTGGGACTTCAACCCTGGTGTGCATCAGAATAATACAGGAGCTTTGAACAACAGGAAGCCCAGCCTCCCAGGGGACTCTAATATCCAGCAGTGAGGACCACTGCCCAGGGCAAGGAAAGAGTTTTCAGGTGGGGAAAGCCCAAAGTAGCTGTAACTACATCCCTAGTTAGTAAGAAGCTCCCACTTATGTGATTGTGAATGCTGTAAGATCTTGTGGACCCCTGAAAAAACTGGACTTAGTGATGGTGAAGGGGTTGACCTGCCACATTGGATTATTGGACCTTAGCCAATTAGCTTTGGGGGACACCTGCTCAGAAATGACTTGAACCCTTTCAGAACAAGGCCTCCTCTGGACACTTGCTGTGATGGTTAGTAGGGGACCAGCTTCCCTGGTTGTCCAGACTCACCAGGCTCACCAGGTCACAGGACTTTAACTGCTAAAGCTGAACAAGAGCCAGGAAAACCAGGATACCTTGGTCATCCTATTAGTTCAGCTTCTTTATAGGACAAGATCAGAGAGTAGAAAGAGGTTTCTTGACCAATGAGAAAGAGTAAGGCCTTGGTAATTTTTGAACAAGGAGCACACCTTTTCATTTCTTATTGAGCTTCACAAATTGCACAGCTAGTCCTGCCTTCTACCCTGGCCCCAAGGCCACCATTCCACCTCATTCTCTCCCAATAATTGGCTTCTGCTGCCTTTGCCCTTATGCAAAACTGGCAATAAAGTGAAGAGATTTTAGCTCAGGAACTCACAAGCCTGGCCAGTGCCCAGGCCTAGTTCCAGAACCTCTTCTTCAAATTTCCAAGGGATGTAACCCTGAAACTACATTTTAGAAGAGGTTCCTAGGGGATTTTAATGCATGGCAAGGATTAGCTTCCAAGATTTTAGAGCAGATGTGGATTTTAAGTTTAAAAAAGGGGGAAAAAAAGAAGAAGAAGAAATTGAGAGACGCAGGAATGGCTTAGATTTACTGACTCTGGAGGTAGAACTTTAGCCACTGTGTTTCACTGCCTGGCATTGAGAGGAGAATGTCTCCATTATGCTTTCTGGGGGTGCTAGGCCTGTTATCTGCCTATCTTTTAGGCTCTTCCCCCTTCTCTTGGCCCCCAGAAGCCAGGCTAGCCCTCTGGGAAGAACTCCCAGGTGAGCTCTGGAGTCTTACCCTCCCTGCATCCCTCTCAGTTCTGACAGCCTCCCTAGTGCTTGCCTTTTGTCCAGCACCTCCCACTAAAACACTCCATGCCGGCCTCTGACTTTGACTGACCTTAGCCCTTTGCTCTTGACTGATTTCTTTAGGAAGTTTTCAGAAGACTCCAAAGAGAATAATTCCCCTCTCTAGGGGGAAGCGGCTGGTCCATATGGTATCTTTGTGAGAGTTAGAAAATGATGCCTCTAAGCAAGTCCCACATTGGTAAAAAGCACAGCAGTGCTGGCTTTAGGCATAGCTGGATCTAGTGCTCAGATTCAGTTTTGTATGGGGGGGGCATGGTGGTTAATACTCCCTGCCTCATAACAGGCACCAGGAATTAGCTGTTATGCTTTGCTCTTCTGGGGCTGCTGTCACCTGATGCAGTGTTGTGCTGGCAAACGTTTGACAACCGGCTCTCAGTGGGGAAGAGGGTGATGCTCTGAATTGTAGCATTTGTGAATTTCTATGATGTAAATACTGTCCTGTGACCTATTTCAAGATACTAGTACCGTATCACTGAACACACAGTTGGGAAAAGAAGTAGGGTAGTATACCATTATTCAGTTAATGCAGTATTTCCAGATACCATATAGGTAAATAACCTCAGAACTGTAGATAATAGCAAAATGTTAAATGTTTAGGAAGCAATGAATTTTGAGTATATATTTCCTTTACTTTAACACAATTCATTTATGTTTATATAATTTAATTTTTCATATGGATATGTTTAACAACTGGCTAACAACAACAACAACAAAACAAATAGCAATTGGCCCTCACAAGATAGTGCCAGTTGACTCAGCACATCACTGATTCTGGGCTCAGTGATTAACAATGCCGTGATCGATTAACAATGTCTGCTAAGGATGCAGGAGGGAAAATAAGAGGCACACCACTGTACCACATATTTGTCTTTTGTAGAATGTAGTGATTTTATGAAAACAAACTTTTGAGTTTGTTGAGTTTTTTCAATTGCAAAGAGCCTGTTGTCACCAAGTAAAATAGCCCATTTCTTCCTGGGAAGGAAGAAGTAGCTCTTGCCCCAGTTTACAATGCTTCTGAGATGATGTCTGGCTGCATCTCATTAGCACTGCAAAAGTTCTGGAAAGAAAGGAGTGGGAACCACCTGGGAAAAATTTCTCATTTTTGTCCCAAGATGCAAATAACTCCATTGATACTGTATAATACAAGAAAGTCAACTGCTGAAATGTGGGAGTAAATTGGTTTCCAGCTTTTTTTGCTTGATTGTAGGGAGTCTTTAAGGTCAGAATTGCACACTTTAAATTCTCATTAAGACTTTCTGCATTGGCTTTCCCATTTTCTTTTTGTTTTTCCTGGTGGTGTTTTCCAGCAGCTGAGCAGATCTGGGGTCTGGTTGGTTCTCAAAGAAACTGGGCAACAGTTGCCTCAGTGGAAGCATGAGGCAGTTAATGTGGCTTCCTGAGTGTCAAGAAGTCTCTTAATGAGCTGTTAGAACTGTCAGCATTTGGTACAGTCTGGCTCAGTGGCTGTGACTTGAGGACTTCCAGATATTGCTTTGGAGCTAAAAAAGACTCCCTGAGAACTAGGGACCAAGGCTGTTGCTAATTCCCCCCTCTCTTGCTGTACCTGTGGTTTGTGTAAGAGTCTGTATACAGCAGGTGCTTTGTAAATCTTTATCCCAAATTGATGAGTTAAAGAGCTGCAAGTCACGGTAAAAAAATAATCATTCTTGCTGACAGACATTTTTTTTAAATTCTTTATTGAGGTATAATTTACATATAGCAAAAGGCATACATCTTAAGTGTACAACTCAATGCTTTTCTTCATATATGTGTAAATATCCTGGTGATCACTAACCTATTAAGAAGTGTAACATTTCTTTCACCTTAGAAAGTTAGGGACTTTTTGATGGTTTTTGGAGGAGGGACTTTTTGGAGGTAACTAGGTTTGGATGAGGTCATTAGGATGAAGCCCTCATGATGGGATTAGTGCTCTCATCAGGAGAGAAAGGGACCAGCTCACATTCTCCTTCCTTCTTTTCTTTCTCTGCTACATGAGAATTCAATAAGAAAACTGCCATTTATAAACCTGTAGGAGTGCCTGATCTGCCAGTTCCTTGACCTTGACCTTCCCAGCCTCCAGAACTGTAAGAAATAAATGTTTGTTGTCTATGGTATTTTTGTTATAGCGGCTTAAACTAAGAGACCACTATTCTGACCTTGTCTTAGTCTCCTTGCGTTACCAAAACAAAATACCATAGACTGGGTGGCTTAACCAACAGAAATTTACTTTCTCATAGTTCTGGAAGCTAGATGTCAAAGATCAAGGTTCTGGCCAATTCAGTTCCTGGTGAGGGCTCTCTTTTGGCTTGCAGATGGCTATCTTCTTTCTTTGTCCTCACATGGCCTTTCCTTGGTACATGCTAAGAGAAAGAAAGAGAGGGAGAGAGAGATAGCTTAGGTGTCTCTTCTTATAAGAAGACTAATTGTATTTAACCAAACTCATTTAATCTTTTTTTAATTTATTTTTTATTTCAAATTAATATGAGGGTAAAAATTTTTAGGCTACATTATTCTCATTTCCAGAGCAATGTTCTATTCATAAAAGAGCCCCTTACCCAGGAAGCATGTTATACACCCTCACAATGTGCACATTAGGTGAGATGCTGCTTCATGCCCTTCCTGCTTCTGCCAATCATCCCCCCCACCAAACTGGACTGTAATAGTGTTTTATTGTTCTTATGAGCATGTAATTGTTTACATATTTACTTCATATTAGTATGGAGTTTATTGGATATTTATTTTTCCATTCTTGTGATACTTTACTAAGAAGAATGTATTTCAACTCCACTCAGGTAAATATAAAAGATGTAGAGTCTCTTTTTTAATGGCTGAATAGTATTCCATGGTATACATATACAACAGTTTGTTGATCCATTCATGGGTTGATTGGCTTAGGTTGTTTCCACAACTTGGCAATTATGAATTAAGCTGTAATAAACATTCTGGTGCAAATGTCTTTGTGGTAAAGTGATTTTTGTTCTTCTGGGTACATAACTAGTAATGGGATTGCTTCTCTCCATAAAGGCTATATTAGTTTGCAATCCCACCAGTAGTATAGAAGTGTTCCCTTTTCTCCACATCCATGCCAGCATGGATGATGATGATGTTTTGACTTTGATGAATTGGGCTAATCTTGCTGGAATTAGGTGATATCTTGGAGTGTTTTTGATTTGCTTTTCTCTGGTGATTAAAAATGATGAGCATTTTGTCATGTGTTTCTTGGCCATTCATCTGTCATTCTCAGAGAAGTTTCTGTTCCAATGTCTTTCCCCCTTTTACAAAGGGTTGTTTGTACTTTTCTTATTGTTTAATTTGAGTTCCCTGTAGATTCAGTTATCAGGCCTTTGTCAGATTCATAATGTGCAAAAGCCTCCCATTCAGAAGGCTGTCTTTTAGATTTCTTTTTTTTGTAACCTTAGCTGTGCAAACACTTTTTAGCTTAATCAAATCCCAGTTGTTTATTTTTGATGTTGCTACAATTGCTGGTGGGGGGAGCGGGAGGGGTCTTCCTCATAAAGTTTTTTCCCAGGCCAATATCTTCAAGTGTTTTCCCTATACTCTCTTTTAGAATTTTCATTGTTTCATGTCTTAAATTTAAATCTTTTATCCAATAAGAATCAGTTTTTGTCAATGGTGAGAGGTGCAGGTCCAGTTTCAGTCTTCTACATGTGGATAACAAGTTCTCTCAGCACCAGTTGTTAAATAAGGATTCTTTTCCCCAGTACACATTTTTGTTAGGTTTATCAAAGATTAAATAATGATATGTAGCTGAGTTCATCTCTAGATTCTCTAGGAGTCCCATAGATCTACATCTCTATTTTTGCACCAATACCATGCTATTTTGATCACTATAGCCTTGTAGTATAACCTGAAATCTGGCAACATGATGCCACCAGATTTGTTTTTATTTCTAAGAACTGTATTATCTATTAAGGGTTTTTTCTGGTTCCATATGAATCAAAGTATTTTCCATAATTGAAGTACTTGAAATTTTATTTTAAATTCTTTAAAGTATGACATTGGTCCTTTGTTAGGGATTGCATTAAATCTATAGATTGCTTTGGTAGTAGGGGCATTTTAACAATATTGATTCTTCCCAGCCATGAGCATGGTATGTTCTTCCATTTGTTGACATCTTCTGCTATTTCCTTTCTCAGTTTCATAATTCTATTTATAGAGATCTTTCATGTCTTTTGTTAGATATATTCCCAGGTATTTCATCTTTTTTCAACCTCATTTAATCTTACTTATTTCTTTATAGACCATATCCCAAACACAGCTACCCTAGGGGTTAGCATTTTAACATATGAATTTGAGGGGGCATTCAATGCATAAAAGTAATAAATGTAGAATTATCTTGTACAAATAAACCACAATTTATTTATTCATTCTTCTCTTGATGAACATTTGGGTTGTTTCCAGTTTGCCAATAGATATTTATTCTAAATAGATCACCTGCTGAACCATAGAGAAATATAAAATGTGTCCCCACCCATCAGGAGCTTATGCTTGGAACCTGTGCTTAGAAAACAGCAAAGGATGCACCAACATATAAAGCAACACATGACTCTGACTCACTGTGCAGAGATAAGAATGGAGACTCAAAAGGAAGAAGTTTTTTAAGGAATACCAGTAAAGTCTATTTGTAAATACGTGCACTTAGAAGATGAGCCAGCTTAAAAACATCAGCTGCCTGAGAGACAAAACAACTCCAAGAGAGGCTGGAGCTGGCAGGTACTTGGTCCTGCTGTATGGATACCTCCGGGAAGCCTCATAAATGCCTGTGCTCTGGGCCAAAGAGCTTCATGAAGAGGGAGCAGGGTGAAAACATTTCCCTTGGAACAGAGCTGGCTCTTGCTTTGTTTTTGTGGTTTTCTCCAAGAGGGCAAGGGGAGGGAAAGGTCTGTCCTCAAAAGGACAGTTAGGCACCATGTCTGCGGTTGGGAAGGGCTCTCTGTGGCCAGATGTGGATGCTCTGAGTAGAGGGAAAACAGGGCAAGCAAAAGGGAAAGGAAGCATGGAGCCCCAGGTTGGGCTCTAGTGGCTGCATATTCTGCTGTCTGGATCAAGGGTGGATTTGGGTAAGTCAAGTAGAATGTTTGGCAGCTGTGAGCCAGGGATGGCCAGCTGGAACTTGACAGCCCCCAGCAGAGCCTGAGAGCCTGCCTAGGGGCTGTGGGCAGAGCTGCTACTATCCCTGTGCATGGATTGGAGAGTCAGGGTCTCTCTCACACAACTTTGGAAGCCCACCCCTAACTCCCAAGTCCTACCCCCACCAAGCTCTATCTAGCATCACAGGATTTGGCCTTTCCTTGTCATTGTCATATAGCATAAAAGAGTAGTGACGTGAAGAGTGATAGAATGGAGGAGTATGAGAAGATCCAGAGCAGTTACTCAGTGAAAGCTCCCTGCCACAGTTTCATGACCATGTTGGTTATAATTCTGAGTGGAATATCATCGATATTACATAATATTAATGTTCTGACTTCTCTGGTTTTAAACTTGCTTTTGACTTTCTTTTTTCATTGAAAGGACAAAAACCATGTTAAATGTAGGTTTGGGGAAAAAAAAAACATGAGACAACTTCCTACCAGATATTTTTATGTTTGCCTTACTTCAAACTGTTATTGTCACAATATTTTAGCTTGAGCATTTTCCTTGTTGCTATAATAGTTACAATGATTATACTTACAGCTACACAATATTAAATGTGGATGTACCATGATTTTCTATTTTCTGTTGCTGGGCACCTTATGGTCGAGATTTTTCTATCATCTATAACTGTGCAATTGAATAATTCTTTTTTTAAAAGAACTTTTTACTTGAAGGTGCCACTTACCATAGCTCTGAAGTAAGAGCTAGATTTTCTCTGTGTTTGAAGGACAGAAGATGAAGTGGACTTATGACTTAGAGCCACATTTTTGTAGGTCCAAAAGGAACAAAAAAAAAAAAATAGGCATGCAGTGGGAGGAATTGCCAAAAGTATAATTTCCAAAATGTTTTTTTTTAAAAGCATTATTCTTATACAAATATGTAATGAGTTTGTGTCAAGGCTTTATTTTAACTGATTACTGAGAGAACCAAGAACAAGGGAAATAGATGTACAGATTGTTAGTAAAAACGAAATTGTGGAAAAAGATCTTTAAGACATAAAACTGGTTGTTTTTCTTTAGGATAATAAAAGGTAAACTTTAGGGTTATCTTCTCTACTAAACACAAGTCACTTGTATCTCTATAGGACAAAAGGTTATTTGCACCCTATAAATTATTCACACTACATAAAAATCACCACTTGTATCTTAATGGTTTTCAACAAATTAACAGCTAACTTTATAGAGTTATAAAATATCTAACCAAGAGTATGTAGCAATTCTACTAGAAAGTCAAATGACCCTTAGGCAGGCTTGGAATGAAGGTCATGAAACGTTTTACCTTTTTTTCCACCTTTTGGATACTTTATTTTCTTGAAGACAGAAGAAACTTGGGAGGAGGCTCCCTGAAGATATTAACTGCCCATCCTCCACCCCAGAGTATGTCAGCACAGGGCCACGTAGGAAGATTGTCGTTTGGTTGGAAGCAGTGGGGGCGGGGGGAGTATGGAGGCTCAGCAAGGACAGAAAAGAGGCTTGAACAATGAACATCCTACCACTGGAGTAGATGGAAAGGGAGGCCCCAGAGCCTGTGAGAGGAACAGGGATGGTGCCCTTTTATATGGCCAGAGGCCCAGCCCTAATTCCCAAGGACTCTCATATGGAAGGACCTGCCAGGGATCTTAGAAGTTTATATGGAATCTATTTATTTTACAAAGTTAAGTAATCCCTTCATTGTAAACTAGAGTCCTGCCTCCATATTTTTGTGCTATTAACAATATTGTCCACCTTAACCACTGCCACCTTTTTGTCCCAAATACCCCTTAATACCCCTGAACTTAAAAGGCTAAATAACTGGCAGGCCCTCTGGCTTTGTGTTTTCCCCTCCAGGGCCTGGCCTGGGGTTGTCTTTGCCTCCCCCTCCTGTTCCAGGGTAGACCTGGGCTCTTTGGGATAGAGCAGCAGGCACAGAGATCTCCAGTCAGGATGACCAACTTGCCTTGGTATTCCCAGGACTTCCTAGATTGGAGTAAAAGTTCTAGGGACCACCCCTCAGTTTGGGGAAAACTTAGACTGTTGGTGTTTTAGTTAGATCAGGCTGCTGTAACAGAACACCTTAATCTATGTGGCTTAAACTATAGAAATTTATTCTTTCACAGTTCTGTGGGCTAGAAGTCCAAGAACAAGATGCCAGTATGGTCAGGTTCCTATGAGGACTCTCTTCTTGGCCTATAGACAGAAGCCTTCTTACTTTACTCTGCCCTCACATGCCAGGTAGTAACATATACGCTCTGGTATCTCTTCTTATAAGGAACTATCCCAACACGGGAGCCTCAACTTTATGATCTCATGTAAACCTAATTGTGTCCTAAAGGCCCTATCTCAAAATACAATTGCACTGGCGGTTGGGGCTTCAACATACAGATTTTACGGGATTACTCTTCAGTTCATAGCAATTGCTTACACTAAGTTCAGTCCCATTTTTCTTCTGAGTAGCAGTTTGATGCTGCTGTTTCCATCCCTGTAGCTCTTTTAACTATTTTTATTATTAAAAAAAATTTTTTGAGACAGAGTTTCACTTATTAACCCTCAGTAGAGTGCTGGGCATCACAGCTCACAACAACCTCCAACTCCTTAGGCTTAGATTCTCTTGCCTCAGCCTCCCGAGTACCTGGGACTACAGGTGCCTGTTACAACACCCGGCTATTTTTTTGTTGCAGTTTGGCCAGGGCTGGGTTTGAACCTACCACCCTCAGTATATGGGATCGCCCTACTCACTGAGCCACAGGCAACACCCATTAATTTTTTTTTTTTTTTGGCTTTCCTAACTCTCTTCTATCTCAAATATCATCTCAATCCATGAAGCCCAGACCATAGCCAAGGACTCATGAATGTTTCCTGTGTATTTCAGTCTGGAATGAAATTGAGTACAAGCTTTGTATTTTTGTTTTCTAACAAGGAGATATTTGTGGAAGCTTCCAAGAGACAAATGGAATGGAATGGGATGAGATGTTGGCATTCATGGATCAGAAATGAATCACTTTGCCTTCTTTCAGAGTTGTATTCTTAGGAAAGAAACAACATTCTTTCTCCCACTATTTTGTGGCAGAGAGCTGTGAAAAGAATAAAATCTTCTGAGTGAAGACCTAGGGTCACAAGAGATGAATTAACTGCAGTTAGACTCTTGAAGGACAACAGGCCTACCATGCTTATTTATACCCAAATGCTGTCTCCAAATGCTCTTTTAGACATTTATTCTGCTCCAGGGTCTTTAGAAAAGTAGATCACTACCTGGCCAAAGGGAAGAGAAGAAAAGGAGGATTGTGTTGGGGTAGAATGGCCTGATGGTTGAACTCCCTGCAGTGCTATGGGCAAAAGCAGATCCCTGGATAAGGGGGCACCATGAAGAGTTCTGAAAATAAAACATTATTGGCTTGCATCTGAAACTGTCACTTTCCACTGAAATGGAATATATTACTCAGAAGAGAGAAGCACCAAATATTATGCAGTCTGCCTTTAGGGAAAGAAAAAAACACCCACTTCTTACAAAAACACTTTTTTGGGATGAAGGATTTGATTTCAACTGATGAGTCATCACTGTGTTTTTTTACCACTTAGCCAAAAAGTGAGGTTTTTAAAAGCATTTCTTGAAGCAAATTCTTCCATTGCTTAGGTCTCTCTCATCTGAGGGAGAAGGCCTCCTATGCATATATATCCACAATGCCAACAGCTGTCCCTGTTTGCATGGAAGATATTATGGGACAAGATTCATAGCTCTCAAGTTCCAGATTCATTATGAAAAAGCAACCTCAAGATGACATGCGTGATCTAAAAGCAAGAAATAATCAGGAAACCTAAAATAAATTTTAGGACATAAATTTCAGTGAGCAAAGGATATGTTTAAAAATGATACCATGAATGTCAGAAAAATAATATAAAAGAGTTCGGGGCTGTCAATTGTGTGGCCATTGCAAGAGGAGTGACCATCTGTCTTGGTTTACTCAGGGACAGTCCTAGTTAATGCTTGAAAAGTACCCACCTTGACTCTCCAAAGTGTCTTGCCTTGGACAGAGAGTTTTGTGGTCATCCTAGGTGTGGTGGTTTTAAAATGCATCTGTAAATTCTTTGGCACCCTCTTCATCCATATCCCTTCCCCTGAACAATGAGTGGGCTTTTGTGACCATCAGAATGGATAGCATGTGACAGCAGTGTCACTGCCTGATTTCCAAGTCTAGGTTAGAGAAGACCATACAACTTTTGGGTTGTCTTGGGATGCTTGTGCTAGAAGTCATCAGCCACCGTCTAAGAAGTCTCACTTCCCAGGGGTCAGTGTGCTGGGGGTGCCACATGGAGAAGCCAGAGAGTGAGAGCAAGAGATGTGCGCACAGTCACAGCTGTTCCAGCCCCCTATCTGAGTCTTCCCAGTCCAGGTGCCAAACGTGAATGAGGCAGGCATCAAGATGACTCTAGCTCCAGCCACTATCTGGCTGTGGCCACATGAAAGACCCCAAGTGAGAGGTATCTGGCTAAGCCTAGTCAATTCCAGAACCCTGAGAGAAAATGATACTAAATGATGTTGCCTTTGTATGCCAGGAGGTTTGAGATGGTTTGTTATGTATAATAGAAACTAGACATAGGTTGGTTAAAGCATGCTGTTCCCTGATGGCACCTTGAGGGCCCCTACTGAGTATTCTTGCATTGTTGCAGGTTTTTTATTATGAACCTTTGTGCATTCATTTCATTATGAATGCTGCAGCTGCACTGGCTTCCTTTCAGCTTTTCCTACAGCCAAGCTCCCTCTGAGCCAGGACCCACTGTCTAGAACAGTGATTTTCAGCTCATGTGTTATGAGAGGATCTTAGGTGTGCCATGAAAAATTTTAAAGATCATTAATTATATTATTTTTGAAAGAACTTCAAAGCACAGTAAGTATATTCTTTTTTTTTTTTTTACTTTTTTTTGATCAACCTAATTTAAGTGTCCATGGAAGTTTAATTATAGGTTCAAGTGTGCTCTGAGATGAAAAAAAAAAAAGATTAAAAAACACTGATCTAGAATATTCCTCTCCTTACCTACTTCTTCCATGTCTAACTTTCACCCACCCTCTGGGTCCTAGCTTAAAACCCTACTCTTGGTTTCTTCTAATGAAGTCTTAACCTTCCTCTAGTCACTTGTGAGAAACTATATTTTCTAAAAATCATCACAGCCATAATTTTGATCCTCTGCACCATTCCAAAATTTTGCCATTATCTTATCAAGAGGTGGCATCTATTCCCCCTCTCTGAAATCGAGCAGGACTTTGTGACTACAATAGTGACTAGCATGTGGCAGAAGAAATGATGTGTAATTTTGTGTCTACATCACAGAGGATTATGGCTTCTAGCCTACTCCTTCTCAAGACACACACACGCTGGGCACTTGGCCACCATATTGTGGGGCCTGTTCTATCTGATAGCTGTGGCTGAGTTCTCAGCTGTCAGCCCTTGTTAACTGCTAGGTGAGTACATTTTCCTTCAAAAGACTCTTAGTGCCTTGCTTTTGAGCCACACAAATTGATGCCAACCAGAGCAAGGGTGAGTGCTCATCAGTATTATGCAGTCTATTGACATTATTTTAAGACTAAATTTTGGGATGGTTTGTTATGCAGCAATAGATACTCAGAGCACTACTGTATTCTTATTTCTTAGAACTATTTCAGTGTGATTACATAAATCTTTTATAATGATGCACTCCATGTCTGTTTCTCTTTCTACATTATGAGATCCATGAGAGCTGGGACCCTGAGTGCCTTCCTTGTCCATTGTTGTATTTCTAGCACCTCAAAGTGGCTGCTATGCAAGAAGAGCTTCAAAACATGTTCATGGAGTGAATGAATGGAGTGCTAAAAAATACATGGAAATACCACTCAACGTGAAAAATGAAAATCAAAATTGTTCCCGACGATACAAAACAAAATTATTTTGGTTATTAGAAAAATGAAGGAGGATATGCTGCTTATGTAAGATATTGGTGGAGTTTGGATACTGTTTTGTAATTTTGCACTTATCAACCTGTTACTATATGCCGGTTTTCAACCACATATTCGTTTGGTACGTGCAGTCACATTTGGGTGGACACAAACTCTATTGCAACAAAAGCTCTTTGTAATCTCTTGGCACCTTTAAGGGTTAGTTTTGGAGTAGATCCTGGGGTCTTGCAATTTCATTAATGCATTTACAAAAGATTTAATTATAATCACATACCAAAATAAGTATCACCTCCTATGGGTGAGAAAGTATGTGTCAAATTAAACTCCACAGAGGAAAATTTGCTTGAAGATGGATATATTCAAACCAGCAAAGTGGGAACAAGCAGCTGACAAGTGTTATTGTGAAACACTTAGCTATTATTTTTGAAAACATGTGAAAGACTGTGGTCCCAGAGGGGGGAAGAAGCTACAAAAGTGCCCATCTTTTCAAAAGGAAATAACTTCTCAAGGAAGAAAAAAACAGAACAAAACAACAATTTATCAATTTTTGAACACCTGGCAGGACTCAAGTTCCTGAGCAACCAGTTTGGCTAGAAGAAGACGGATTCAGGGCCAGACCAGCCAACGGCCTCTGGTGAGAGTGACAGGCTGTGCAGACAATCTCAGAGCAATAGATGGCTGCACTGGGGCTTCTAAGGTGTTTGACTGCAGGTGAACAAATCAAGTGCCTCTTCAAAGAAGTGGGCCTGAGAAGATTTGATAAATATTTCCTACTACTGGAGGAAGAACTAATACAACCTTGTGAATTGGAATTACAATTAACCTCAGCTGGGCATCCTCTTGTGTGATCTGGTTGGAGTTCTTATCCATCCTCAGTTCAGTTTCTCCAGTGAATATAGCTCCAGTGTCCAGCAAGGTGGCGGGAGGGTAGACATCAGTTACCCAAGATGGGGCAGGGTCTTCACCCACTAATAGGAACAGCTATCACACACATTCACCCTTCAAAACATCCAGTGTTCTATCTATCCCATCTGCATCAAGCCACTTGCTCTTTCCAAAAACATTATGTTCTGTCTTCCCTCTGTAACTCTGTCCTACCATCCCCCTCCCGTATATCTCATAAAATTAATTTTGACTAACCTGTTGTTTCAAGAGTCAGTTCAGGTATATATACAGAAGCTGCTGTCACCCGGCCCAGATCTCTGTCAACTGAGCAGGTCCTCCTCTTCCCTAGCTGCTGTGAGTGTTGGGTTCTAACAGGTTCAAGTTTCAGGCTTCTCCAGGTATGAGCCCTCTGCCAACAGGGGCCTCATCTCCCAGAAACATGTGGGATATTAAGCACCCTCTCCCAGAAGCTGCCAACAGCCAACAATCGACCTAAGAGGAGTACCAATCTGGCCTTGATTCAAGGTGGGATAGCTCTGTGGTGCAACTCACACTCCAGGTCTCCCCTTGGGTCAGAAAGAGGCTAGTCTTCTTTGCTTAGCTTGTCCCCCATCTCTATCTTGCACCTCTCATTTCTTTACAGGTTTCTTCTGAGAGTTTTTCCTTAATAAATCACTTATACAAGATTTCTCCTCTCAGATTCTGCCTCTAGGGAACCTAACCTAATCTGTCTCTTCTGAGAGAATTTCTCTGACCATTTCTCACCCAAACTAAATTGGGGCCCCTGTCTTGTGTGCACACCTGTCACACAGCTTCTCACTAAGTATTAGAGTCATTGATTTACTCTTCCGTCCCCCTGACCAGTCTACTTGAGAGCAGGAACCTTGACCTACTGGTCTTTTTCTTCCCAGCACTCAGGACTCATAGCTGGTACTCAGTAAAAGTTTGATGAATTGGATTTTGGGGGATCTTTCTGAAGTGAGCATGCTCATGAAATATACAGAGGTGAGTGGGCAAGCCTTATTTTGGCTGCCCCTGTTGAAAGAGGATTCAAGAAAAAAGTCACAGAGAAGGAACAGGAATAAGATTGGGGCCCTAAAATGTTGGTTAGGAGCGCTGAAAATGGAACATAATCTGGTCAATGAATGATTACTAAGAAAGTTACTTAACAAGGTACAATGGAAGATTTTTTTTCTGGGCTCACTTCTTAAGGAGGCCTCAAGCTGGGGTTATGGTAATGCAGACTCAGCACAAATTATTTCATCCACCTGCCACCACGAGAGACTCCAACAAACACTAACAGTTTCTAACAGCTCAAGGCCACACCTCTAGGATGACAACCTTAATTTTAAGTTTCTGGCTGAGAAAGCTCAACCTTGTCAAAAGAATTTACTGTTTGTTTCAGGCCCTCATCTCTTTTTTTCTTAGAAGCATTTACTTTGAGCAACTTGTCATTGTAAATCCTTCCTTTTTCCTTTTGTGATGTATCTTCTACAACCCAGAAATATCTTTCTCAAGAACCTTAGAGCCATCATTTTGAAATGTAGTCATCAGGAAAAACAACCTCCTGTCTTCTTGTTTCCCAGTCTGTGAAAGACGAGGGGTCTGACTTCAATAAGCATCGTCAGCAAACAGGTTGTCCAATCACATTGATCCTCCCCCTTAATGTCCTTCAGTGCATTGTCTTTAGCACACCTCAGCTTTAAAAAGCCCCCTGCCTTTTGTTTTGATAGAGTTGAGTGCAGGGTTTGTTGCGATCTCTCCTCTTCTGCCATAGTCCTGGATAAAATCTGTCTTACAGTCTTTAGTGTCTGGCTTTGCTTCTCTTTGACAGCACCTAAGGGAAGCTGTGACTTCGACATTAGTAAAAAGCTTGGAGAAGAGTGATGAAGCTCTACTTCAGAGAGTCCTGATTTTGCCCTGAGATAAAGCAGGATGTGGACAGGTGGGCGGGTGACCCCTTTGAGTCCCTCTCTAGGCCAGTTTGCCAAGTTATTGGTAAAATATTCTTCTTTAAGGATTTCTGTTAGTATAAGGAAAGGGTCAGGTAAAGAATGAAGTCTCCACAGTAAATAGACAAGTGCTTCTATAATAAATAAGAATAAGCCTATTCCTGACTTTATTTCTTCCTTGCTGGGCAACTTTAGGCAGATTATATAAACTCTTCTGAGGCTCAGTGCCCCTATTCTGTAAAGAAAAAAAAAAGGGATTATACTAGGTGGTGTTCAAGTTCCCATCCAACTCTGACATATGATGACCTCCAGGGCCCCCAGATTTCTGAATTAACTGGAAAGCCCCTCCTGCTAATCACCCTTGATGGTAATGTTGAAATGCCTGTCATCTGTGTGTTGAGATGGAAGAGGAGTGGTCTACTGTGTGCCAAGAAAGAGCTCTCATACTTCTTCCAGGGCCATATGTGACCAGGATCCCCTGGGAAACCAAAAGCACAGATGGTTGCCAAAGAGTATAACTTTGTGACTCAGAATTTGCCATCTGCTAAACAGCTTTTAATTGAAGCTCCAAGAGGCAGAAGCTGGCTAGAAAAATCTTACAAGTTGATCCAATAGGATTATCTTCCCTAAAAGAGGTTTTTCTATGTTTAATTAGTTGGAAGTCATTTTGTCACAGACAGATTATTTGGATATCTGTCCCTTTGGTGTCCTCCTCCCACCCCTCCCCCGTATTTGAGCACCACAGATTCTTTATTTAGTACCAATCTCTGATGTTTTTCATTCCTCTAGGCTACACTGCCTGTCCTCCTGAGGCATCACTGATACAAAAGCCTTTCTTCACCACTCAGGATACAGGTGAGTTAGTCAACCTGGACAGAGAAGCCAGGTATTACTAGTTCTCAGTTACCATATACTCAAGAATTACACACTCACGATCACATTAACCTACATCACAATTCAGCAGGTAGGCATGAGCTGGAAAGGTAGCATTGACTGAAGGATAGCCCTATCCTCTCAAGGGCACAGTGTTAGCCCTTTGTGTTTGAGGGCAGAATGGCCTAGACCAGCCCCACCTGCTCTGTGCAGATGGTGGGTGAAGGTATAAGCCCCCAGAATAGGGAGCTTCCTCTAATCTGGAATGTGGGCCACAGCAATTCCTTGTTTCTCCTCAGGGGGTGTGATATGAGATTCTGGTGTAGCCAATAGGAGTATAAACCGGAAGAAGAGACCTCGTATTGAAACCAAGGTCAGATGTGACTGTAACAAATGAAGATACTGTTCAAAGTACTTCTAGGTTTACAACGGGGCAAATACTCAATCTAAATTCTAAGTAGATAATATCTTCATTTAACCTTTTTATTACAGAAAATTTCAAAGCATATGAAAGTGGGAAGAACAGTTAATGAATCCCTATATAGCCATCACCCAGTTTCAACAATTATCAACTCAAGGCCAACCTTATTTCACCTGTACTCTCACTAGTCCCCTGCCCCTTCCCCCCATATATTGTCCTCACATTTTATAGATGAGGAAACCAAGGCTCAAGTATAAATGAGAAAGAATGGAGTCAGTTATTCTCATTGGAGAAGGGTGTGGGGTGGAGGAAGATGTAGAAGGAATATATTACATTCTTTTTTCTTTTCTTTTTCTTTTTTTGAGACAGAGTCTCATTGTGTCACCCTCGGTAGAGTGCCATGATGTCACAGGTCACAGAAACCTCAAGCTCCTGGGCTTAAGCAATTCTCTTGCCTCAGCCTCCCAAGTAGCTGGAACTACAAGTGCCTGCCACAATGCCCAGCTATTTTTTGTTGCAATTGTCATGGTTGTTCAGCTGGCCCATGCCAGGTTCAAACCTGCCACCCTTGGTGCATGTGGCTGGTGCCGTAACCATTGTGCTATGGGCGCCGAGCCAAAATATATCATATTCTTGGGGTAGTGTGTATATATTTTGGAAAATGCAAGGCCAATAATGCACTTTGAACATGAAAGAACAATACTTACTGTTTTCATAATGTAAATAAATTACAGAAGGAAAAGCTAGACAAAAGCATTCTCAAAGCAGAGGAAAAACCTCTCAGTCTGTGAGATTTTCTGTTTGTCAGAAAAAGGTCCTGGGTTGGAATAGGTTATAAAGTACAGGATTATAATATGTCCAAGGTCCCTTTCCTCTTTTACTCCTGTGTCAACCCCAACCCTAATTCTGGGATTTGGAGCCCGTGACTGTTTCTCTTTGTAGCATCTGGTCCAGTTCTGTGTAACCAGGAGGTTTCAATAAATGCCTTGGAGAAGTGGCCTTCCTTGCAGTTGTAGTTAAAATATGACCTAATGGGAGACCTAGAGGAAATTGCTTATAAACATCTTAGACATGGCATTTCCAAATTGGTAAAAGACCTTGAACAAACCCCATAATTGTCAAATTCTGTTCCCTGGAACCTTATGGGTGCATGAAGGGTTTGGCAAGCATTGTCATGTCCTAGTCACCCATGGAAGAATTAAACTTCCTGAGGAAACCCTTTATCAAGCTTGCTTTATTTTGAGGTTTGGCTATAAAATTTCAGTAGAATTTTTTTAAAAGAGTTCTGCTGTTGAAAAATCACTGACAATAGTCTCCTTCCACAAGGGAGGAGCTGATGTGTAGTAGTGCAGAGAGAAAGTGTGACTTGCCCAAGTTCACACAAACTTTTATTAAAATTGACAGGTCCAGTCCCTCACTTGATAATCCTGGGATCTATAAACAGTTGTCACAACTGTTGGCCTGGGGCCATACGCAGTGCCCATTGTAAGAATGGAAGGGCTATCCACACATGTTCTCCCATTCTCCCATCCCAGGTTGGGTGCAGTAAGCAACTGTCCAGCTGTTTCTTCTATAAAGATTCCAGTGAGTGAGAGGCACCATGGTCTAGGTGATGTCCTCAATCACCAGTGGCTTCTGGGCTGCCAGCCAAGGGACACGTGGTTTGCTGTGCCACCCAGCTCCAGCCAGCAATTTACCTTCACTCCATAGTCCTTTCTTACTCAATGCACTCCCTAGAAAGGAGACTGGACACACAGCATCACTAAAGAACAGTACAGGCTCTTTGGGCTGGATGGAGGGTTCCTCCAGAGGAAACCATTGTACAGGGACTGGCAGCATAATCAGAGTGCGGGGTGAAGAGTTCTCCAGTGGCCTTCGTTGTAGCCTGGTTGCTTAGCTAAGTCCATGTCAGAGGTTGCAAATGAGTTGTCAGAGGCTGAAGATTCTCTCTAGATATGTTTTGTTTAGCTTGAGTAATATTTGAATATTTTTTGAGTAAGTCACCAACTTCTTAAAATTTGGAGATTTCACATTAGAAACTTCAAATTTCTGATGTGTCTTGAAAAAAGAGACAGAAAGGAAGGGAGGAAGGGAGGGAGGAAGGAAAGGAGGAAGGAAGAGAGGCCTGGCAACACTGGCAAGACATTTGTGTTCTAGTCATCTGAGTCCTGAGCTTTAATCTGAGCATGACGTTCTCTTGTTTTCTTTAGTCCCCACCACTCCCTATTACCTCACACCAACCTACCTCCCTAGTTCAATTTACCTCCTGGACTCTTTACATCTGGATTGGCAATCTAATACCCTCTCACTAGAATTTCAAGCAATGATTCCTAAATATTAGCCTCAGAATCCGCTATCGTTCTCACCTGAGGCTCTACTACAGAGCTCCTGATTCATGTGCATAAGTGAGGCTTGGGATTTGCATTTTAAACCAGCAGCCCAGAGGGTTCTGGTGTATGCAGTATATATAACCACTCTTAACGAAAAGCTACCCTAGAATCAAGGCCCTCAATACTGGGTATACATCTGAATCACCAAAGTACAATTTGAAAATATACAAATACTCAGTTTGCTTCCCAACACCACTAAAGTCTTTGACATAAGTTCAGTCTGGTGGTGATGGGGTATTGGTGGGCAGGGGGGAGCTGCTACCATTTTAAAGCCATAAACTCCAACCCTGGAGTGAGCAGAAGAGAAATGCAGCCTACCAGATTTACTCTGGGCCCCTGATCCCACCCTCACATTAGTTTTTTCAGGACTTTTAAATAAACCTCTTTCTTTAGTTCTATCTCTAATTTTATTATTTCATTTTAGCTGTTCCTCTGGCTTCAAATTTGCTGCTTAATTCTCACTCATGGCCTTGCTTTGTCTTGATACATGTGGTGGGTGGCATTTTACCAAGTCCTGAGACTATAATAGGAACTAAAACAAATCCCCACTCCTAGGGAATTTGGTTCCCTGTTTCCTGCCTGGCATTGTAACTTCCCCATCTCAGCCTCAGTGTCCCCATGGGGCAGCCTATTATTCCCACCCTGGCCTTGCCTCTGGACCTGCAGGGATGGGCTGGACATAGAGCTCTTCTGGTCTCTTCTTTCTCATCCCAGTTTAGCCCTGACTTTCAGTGGCTGAAGCTATTAGAGGATGTCATTGAACAGTCAGTGAGGAAACTTGTATAGGGGACTAACTGTGCCCTAAGCCTGGGTCCCACAGAGGATGGGATAGATGTGGTTCCTGGCCTTAGATTGCCCTCAACGTGGAGGGCAGGAAGAGGAAGAACTTACGGGAAAGGAATTAATACCAGGAAGAATAGGTTTGGAGACACATATCATATTTCAGACTGGGGAGAAATTCTTCCCACTAAGAATTAAGGCAGGCTTTGTGGAGGAGGTGACACTTGGAAAGAGGGAGTTAACATCTTCAGGGTCAGATAAAATAATCAGATGGCTTGGGCCTTGAGATGGGCCCAGGAGTGGTTCTGACTCAGATAATGTGTACTGTGACTCCACCTCCACAAACTGTCACCAAGGAGAAGGCAATATTTGCTCTTAAAGTGTTTTATGAGCCTGGGAAATGGGGTTTACATTGTCAAGGGCTCTAACTAATTCAGTGCTATGGTGGAAATAGCCTCAGCATGTAGGAGGAAAACCAAGTGAGTAACATGACATGTGGGGACTGGGAATGGCAGTGATATGCACCTTCCACTCCTGCCAGAGAGCAGGTCATGGTCAGGTATATAACCAGATGGGAGTCTGCGACACAAACCTGGGGATAGGTAAATCATTGTCCCAGGTGAAATCAAGTTTGGGGATGGCTAGGCCAAGGGAACAAAGAATCAGAAAGAGTGATAAAGGAGTTATCTCACTATCTCAAAGGATTACACAAGTTGAGAATGTGATTCATTAAGTTTATTATCATCTGGCTAAGAGGAGGCTGTACCTTTGCTGGGATCATCAGGGAGGGCTT
Organism: Galagoides demidoff; assembly: GCA_963574575.1. Classification (NCBI taxonomy): domain Eukaryota; kingdom Metazoa; phylum Chordata; class Mammalia; order Primates; family Galagidae; genus Galagoides; species Galagoides demidoff. The sequence continues at coordinate 30,657 of CAUYQV010088113.1, forward strand.
CATGGGGGAGAAAATGTTGAAGCTAGAGTTGGGACTTTCTGGACAGGTTAGAGGGTGTGAAAGGTAGAGGATAGCACATGGGAAGTACAGAGGTATGAGTATACATGTTACGTCCTGAAAGTGATGGGCCACTGTGGCTGCCTGTGTGCTAGCCTGGACCTCATGCCAGGCGGGGCCCTCATAGTGAGTTGCATCAATGGCCTCTCTGAATCCATGCTCTTTACTGTATGGCTGTAGTGCCCTCCCACTCTGACTCTGCACTCAGCCATGTCATCCACATTTTGGCCAATAGGAGGCAGACGAGATGGTGTGCAATAAAGTACATCTGGGTGGTCCAGACCTTTCCTATTCCAAAGAGAATGATAAGACAAGTGACCACCAAATAAGAGTTCACTGCTTACCTGAAAGCCATGCTGCCAATTCTGAGTCTAGACCTCAAGAGGCCTCTTAAGTAATTCTGTTTGTTCTCTCACACATATGTGATTATCTTGAGAAGGGCACTTTGGGTTAGCCCACTGCCCAAGAGGGGAAAGAGAGATGTGTGGGGTGGGGCCACTTCTAGCAGGTCCATCCTTGATCAGTCTATCCAGCTGGCTGTGCAGGAGTGAGCCAAACAGAGATAGCAAAGTCACCCCACTGAACCCAGCCTGTAGTTCCTGACCCCAAGCTGACCCACATACCCAAGAGAAATAGTTCATGCTTGTTGTTTCAAGCCAGTGAGCTTTATGGTAATATACCATGCAGCAGTAGAATTGATGCATCCTCAAACCACAGTGGTGTTCCCAGCCTCATTCTAACTGTTATCAGGAGCTTTGTGGCTCTTGTAAGCTGGTTACTACAAGAGACTCTGTTTCCCCAGCTTCCAAATCAAGGTAAAGTTATAAGCCAGCCAGCCATATAGTTTCATTCATTCAGATTTCAAGATCAGTTTCAAAGGACGTGTGTCAATATAGAAGGCTTTGTGGGCCTTTTGGGGAGAAGGGGCATGAAGAAAGGATGTGGTCTAAAAGGAGGACTGATCAAGAGGGAGAGAGAATGGGCCCCAGGGAGAAGTGCAAAAGTAAAGACAAAGGATAGCAAACTGTGAGGGAAAGGACTGTATGGAGGGAGGGCAGGAAGAATCTTGGGAAAATTTTTCACAGCTTCTTGACCTGACATCATCAACAGGTAAATACACTCTTCTAGTAGGCAACATATTCCTTGCAAAATGCTAAAAAACTCCCCAGGCCACATCCTGAATCCATTTTTGTCTTTCCTCAGGCTTCTGCTCTTTTTGGATACACTATTGACTTTTTGGACTTCACAAGAGTTTTGAATTCTCTGGCTCTGAATCTCCATACCCTCCCAAGGTCAAGGATGGCTTCATTGTCTGGATCCACCTGCTCCCAACTTCCCTGGGGTTCACCCATTCTTGATTAAACTCTAGCTTCTAGGGTCCTTCCCAGGCTGATGCACTCCATCCCAGGACTCCTCTGACCATGTATAGAGTTTAGGTTACTGTTGAACAAATATTTGCTCCTTTCCCCCAGCCCACCTGAAGGAAAGATACCCTTCCCCCCATACACAGTGATGTTGGGCTTGTCTTTGTGACTGGTTTTGGCCAATGAAATGTGAGTGGAAGTGAAAACATATTCATTCTGAGCCTAAGTGAAAAGGAGCATCCTATTTCTACCTACCTCTCTGGGTGATTCTGACCTTGACCCTCAGAGGATCATCTCCCAAATCATCACTGCCCCTGAATCTCAGGTCCAGAATAAGATATATGGGGAAAGGTGTGAACTTGATCCTTAGCTTGAAGCAAAGCTGCTTTGATCAAGTCATAGGCATTAAAACCAGTTGTGGAATCATTTGTTATGCAGCAAATTGCATTGGTTACTGACTAATACACCACCCAAGAGGAGAAAACCAACATCTTGCTGAATGAGATCACCATCATGGTATTAGCTACTACAAATCACTAACAAAATAAAATTCTTTTTATTCATAGACACTTACATAAACCCATCCTAGGTATCAACATTTGGGGACAAGAATGAATCACATTTGGCTATTATGTTTATAAGAGTTAGGGAAATAATGTTATAACATGAATGCTTTGGGAAAAACCCCAGTGAGGACTGATCTACCCTCACCAGTCCAAGGAAAAGTCAAGCACACAAAGTGTCTCTTCTGCCTCAGGGAAAGAAATCTGCACCGAAGAAAATTAAACCCCTTCCTATCTTCCTTTGGCTGCTCTGATGGCAGAAAGGATATAAGTTTGGAGGGTAGTAGGGAGCTGATGTGGTACCCTACTATAGGATGTGCTTATAAAAAAAGATTTTGTTGAACTGATATGATGGATACCTTGAAGTATGTGATGGTCTGCATGGAGAAGAGGGACAAGGCTAGTTTTCTTGTGGGACCCTGTTAGTCTTCTAGGGCTTCCATCACAAACCTAGTGGCTTAAACAATAGAAATGCATATTCTCACTGTTTTGGGAGCTAGAAGTCTTGAGATTAAAGGTCTTGCCAAGATGGCCATCTTCTTGGCTCAGATGACCATCTTCTGCACGTGTCTTTACATGGTCTCCCTCTGTGCCTCTCTGTGTCTTAATGTCCTCTTAGATGCCAGTCAGTTTAGATTAGGGCCCACCCCACTTACTTCATTTAAACTTAATTACCTACTTAAATACAGTCATAGTCTAAAATATTAGTGATTAAGACTTCAAAATATGCTTTTTGAGGGGGACACAATTTAGCTCATAATAGAGGCATGAGAAAATAGGGAGTGAGATCAACATTGGGGAGAATTTTCTGACCAGAAACACCAAGTGCTGCCAATGGAGAGAAGGAGTTTCCCATCACAGGAGCTATTTCTGTGCTGACTGGATGATCTCTTTAGCAATGATGTTTCTCTCATTCATTTATTCAATAAATAAGCCTGTACAGCCTGTGCCAAGTGCTATGCCAGGTGCAAAATGGTGAGCCAAGCAAGGACAGTATTTATCTTCCTCCTGGAGCTTTCAGTCTAATGTTGTAATTAGGCTTTATATGTTAATAAATAAACACATGACTGAATATACAATGGTAAGCTGCAGAGAGTGCCTTTAGGGTATAACAGGGGCCTATTTTACACTGCATGGCCAGGGAAAGCGTAACAGACAACTTTTTGTTGCTAACACAACTCTGATTGTTTCAGGTACTCAGAGATGCTTTTATCTTGGGGTGTATAGACTTTTACCCAGTCCAGAAGATGACCAAACTTGTTCTAAGCAGTCTGAACTCTCATTTCCCTTGACCAGTGATTGGTTATGGTGAAGCCATAAATCCATTTATGGGCAATAAAATGAAAGCCAATTTTAGGGCTTTCTGGAAAAATTTGCTTTTCTGATAAAAAAAAAAAAAATAGACCCAACTATAATGGACTATGCTTTTTGTCCTTCCCTCTTCCTCCAGACTAAAATAGAGGTGACGGAGGTCTGGCAGCATCTCGCAACCTTGAGGCAGCACACCAGGTACTCTAAGGACAGAGCATGGAAGGACAGCCAGAGCGCCTAGTTCTTGACAACATTGTCAAGCTTCTGCATCAGCCTGGACTAGGAACCTCTGACCTCCTAAGTGAGAAAAATAACCCCCAAAATGTTAAGCTTGAGAAGTTGAATTTTTGCTCACTTGCAGTCAAACATATTCTCAACTGATGAGTCCAGTAGGACTTGCTGAGGAAGAAATATTTTCCTGAGGCCCAAAGGATGAGCAGATGCCATGCCAGTGAAGAATGATGGGAGGAGGTCTTCCAGGCAGAGGGACAACAAGCATAAAGACCCTAGGTGGGAAGAGGTGACCGTAGCCAGAGCAGGCAGGGTCTGTGGAACCTGATAGGATTGTTCTTTTATGATTCACACTTTACAATATCTTCAGCAACTGAAAGCCTGGGATAACAGAGTCTTATGTCCTCAGTAAGCAAGGCCTGTGGTTCCCCCGGACTACATGGCATGTGCCGCCTACCACCTGCTAAGCCTGAATGAAACTCCCTTCTGCTTTTCCCTTGACCTGGTTAGTTTTGAATTTGTAGTCAGAGTTTGAACATTGAATAGAGAATTTGGCAGGTTGACTGGTTGGTTTGGTTGCTAGCCTTTGATCTTATAAAGAGAAAAGTAAAGTCATCTTTGCCTTCAGAGCCAAAAATCCAGCCCAAGGCTCAACCACATTTTCTGTAACTAATAATAGAAGGCAGTTTTCTACAGCCCATCCTGAGTCTTTCAAGGACCTGGCTACTCTTTGATTTCCTAACGAGGAGAATCGATAAAAGTATTATAGTAGAACCTCCATAGTTGACCACCTCCCTACATTGACCACCTTCTTAAGTTGACCTAATTTTCATAGACCAGACACATACCACATGTACATATCAGTACAGTAGGACTCATTCCTTATCTTGACCACCTCTATTTATGATCATTTTGTATGGTCCCTTGGGTGGTTAACTTACAGAGGCTCTACTATATTTTCAGGTTGTGTTGGGGAAGTACACAGGGCATAGTGCAGTACCCTGGGGGGTGGTGGTGGTCATTTAACCAGGCGGGGTGGGGAGCTCTTCCTCTGGACCTCTCAGTGGCTGAAAAAGGTGACACCATTCCCAGTTCTGGGGTCTTGCTATCCTTCCAAAGCCCTGCCCAATGCCATCTAACCTGTCCCATTTGCAATCATGTTGCAAATTTCTACTGGTCAACCACACCACTCTATAACATCTGAGGAATAAGTTCTCTCTAGAGCAGTTTCTGACCCATTCTGGCACACACTAGCAGATCGGCCCCAGCAAATCTCACAACTTCAGTTTCATGACTCAAAGTGCCCAGATTTCTGCAGAAGAAAATCAATATTTAGTTACCACTGTGGAGATTTACTATATTTGCCATTACGGGTCTGATGGTTAAAATACGTGAGTAGCCTGAAAGCATAACTGTATTGATTGGTGGGCAGGTGAGAAAATTCAAACACAGGGGCGGGAGAACATGGGACATGTGGCTGTGTTCATGCCAGGCTGGGCCCGCTATTTGTACCCTCACAGCAGAAGAAAGACCTTCATGGAACACATCTCAGATATGAGCAAAGAGCTTAGGAAAACTTGCATACCTTTATTCATGAGATCCAGAATGTTCTTTTCCTTCTACCCAACCCCACTTGCCAAACCTGTCCCCTAAGATCCAGACCCTGTGACTCTCCCTGCAAGGACCCATGAACTCAGCCCTGGGATGTCCCCATCTTGGGAACTCTGCCATATTTGGTCCCTAAGCCATATACCTCCTTCCTAATCTCTACCCCAACTTGGCTGTCACTCAGCAAATATGGATTTGAGAATCCTCTTGCCAGATTAAATCTTGAAAGGGCCAAGGATTCTTTGTGACTTAGCCCAGTCAATGGCCATGCGGTTGATAATAAAGGTGATTAAGATGCTGACTTATTCTTAGTAATACAAAGAACTGCCAGACCGCCTGGTTTCACCTTTGCTTATAGATAATAAGATATAGTTAGTTTCCCCTCCTTATTCCTTTTACTCCTGCCTTTAAGAAAGAATTTCTTTTACTTGCAGACATTTTTTCCTCCCAGTAACCAATACAGGGTAGCACATGGCAGGGAGGCTGCAAGGGATGAGTTTCTCTGTTTACTAAAGTTAAACAGGCAAGGACTTAATTAACAATTCACTTGCCTTTCTCAAGCCTTCAGAAGCCCACCAAGGAGAGGAACTTGCACTCACTCTCAGCTCTAGCGGAAGAGAGGGAAGCTCGGCTGCTCTGGGGAGTACAGTGGTGTTATCCTAGTCACAAGAGCCCAAGTTTACCCAGCTCTCAACAGCCTTGCTCTTACAGGACTGCCAGCCTCCTACAAGGAAATTTCCTGGGACCCCACAAAGCAGGGCTCAGAGGTGCCTTAGGAAAGTCCTCTCAGCTATCCTGTGGCAGCCACCATGTTCCCATTCCTGCTCTGACTCCCTTTGGTGATGTCCACAGGGCCTGTAAAGGTATTTCCGGGGTGTCTATACTGAGCTGGGCTGTACTTGCTGGTACCTTGATGCCCTGAGAATTCCTGCCACTTCCTCTCCCTGTTTATATCATTCTTTGTCACTCGAGGGCCATCCCTGTGTAACTTTTATCTCTGTGGCTGACAGTGTAAGTGGGGGAGCAGCTGATGGAATATTTCCTTGCTCCTGGCTTCTCGTTCCCCTCCAGGACTCAGAGATAAACTCACAAGAGCCTTGGATAAGGACAAATCTGAGTGCTAGCAGCCCCCTTTACCCATCCCTGTGGTAGTGGTTATCTGAGTTGCCCTCCCCACAGATCTCATCATTGAAGCATTTGGGGGCCTGCTTCCCTCTTCCATTAGGACAAGTTCTCTCCTGGAAGCCTTCCAGATGTCCTTAGGCCTATTCAGAGGAAGACGATCTTGGCTTAGTAGAGGTGGGTAAGAAAGACGCTTCTAACTGGGGGCAAGGCATGGTCAAGGTGGGGTGGATATATTCATTGTGCATAGGGAGCAGCAGGCTGCAAACCTTAAAAGATGCAGAGCTTCTGAAGTGGGGTCTAGAGAACTGATATTGAGGAAGGGGGATCAGTTGGGTTCTGAAAATGTACCACAGAGCCAGGCAGTAAGAGACCAGTGACTGTTCTTAAGCACAGGAATCACTTAACATGGCATTCGTGGTAGCCAGCCTCCTAGCATGACCCCCAGTGAGTCTGGTTTTCATGCTGTATGTGGTCTCCTTCCACACTGATCAGGCCAATCTGTACAACCAATATTGAGAAAATGATGGTCTGCCAAAAAAGATATTATGGCAACAAAGACATTTTTAATCCCCATTAAACAGGAAAAATTAAAATTCCACTGTGAAAAGAGGAATAGAAGGGGTTGGACAGGGGATAATGGTGAGAGAATTATTATACAATCTGTCAAGATACAAGTACTTGCACATTCTTTTGTTTCCACAAATTCTACAATAATTTTTTTGCCTTAGTAGAATTTTTAGCCCATTTTGGGCTGATTACTCTTATTCATCTTCTGTGCAGCCTGATTCCTTGCCATAAGTTGGTATTTCTCTTTTCCTATTTATACTGGAGCCCTCCAAATTGTGGGCCAATTGTGGGTCCGACATTCCCATGGTCAGCCTTGTCTCCTCAGTCCTCACAAAGCCAAGAGGAACAGTGCTGGCTGGGCCACGAGATCAAACGTGGCTCACATGTCCACACACGCATGCCCATCTGGCTCTGTAGGGCTGTCTTTAGCTTGTGTAGATGCATATTTTGATGACAGTTTTTGGAGAGGTTTTTTGATTAATGATTCTGGAAAAACTCAGAGCCCTGAGAACATATCAGATTGTGGGAGAAAGGGCAGGTTAAGTTCTCATGGAGAATAAGAACAATATACAGTTGATCTTAATTATTCACAGGTTCTGTATTTGCTAATTTGCCTTCTCCTTGACATTTACTTGTAACTTCCAAATCAGTGTTTGCAGCCCTTGTGTACACGGACATGTGCAGGATGGCAAAAGATTTGAGTTACTCAAAGCCCACATTCCCAGCTGAGGTCGAGTAAGGTAGTGCTCTGTCTCCATGTCTCAGTGTTGGTTCAGAGGTGACCAGAGGGTGGAGATGGCAGGGACAGAGCAGCACAGGGCTAGCAGCTCAGCTCTGAGTCAGCTGGACAGATCTGAATCCCAACTCTGGCACCAGGTGTGGGGTGGTCTCAGAAGAGTCATTTACCACTTCTGAAACTTGTGTATCTTTTATAAAATAAAAAATATGGAATCTACCAGAATGGGTTGTTTTTAGGGTGTGAGATTATAGTTTATGTGAGATATATGTGTGTATGTTTGTGAGATATGAATGTATGAGTGTATATACACATGTATATAGATATATATAATACATAGATTATAAAGTCATTAGATTATATTATGGTTGTGTGTGTATATATATATATATACTTCCCCTAGGAGAAATGTTCATGGTGACTTTATAAAACATAACTATCATGAACAATGAAAATCAGCTGTATGTTTGTCTGAACCGATGGTGGGCACACTACTCTGTCCAGCCACTATAGAAAGTGACTATAATTAGGGAAGTCCTGGGAATGGTATATACAAGGCAACTGTCCAAGACCTTAGTTTCAAAGCTAGAAAAATTGTCCAAGAAATCAGAGAACTTGAGGGTGCCTATGCTCAGTGGTTAGAGTACTGGTCCCATGTAGCAGGGGTGATGGGTTCAAACCTGGCCTGAGCCTGCTAAACTGAAAGAAGAAGAAGAAGAAGAAAAAGAAGAAATCAGAGCATTATATTTATATTTCAATGAGTAAATTGTGGCCAGAGCAGCTGTCACAACAGCAGTTGGGATATACAGCCTGAATTGGACTATATAGAGAAGTCACACAGAGCCTACCCCACCCAAATCAAAGAGGAATCAATACAATTTAACAAATGCCATTTTGTGTCTCTGCCAGATATAAGAACTAACTTTGTGGTTTTCAATCCCTGCCAGTGGCACAATGGGGTACAGTAACCCTCAGTGATGCTGCCAGATTTCTATTCTTGTAAAAAGTTTACAATTATTATGTTTTTACGGTAAGCATACCCACTACTCCAGTGAAGACTGTCAGATGTGGAGTTTAGTGATTGTGTGGCATTCTGTACCTCAGGGTACAACTGGCTGTGAGGGCAAAGGTGACTCACAAAAACAGGCAGGCAGACAGACAGAAACCCTGTCACTTACTCCATACCTCCTGATCACATGGAGCAGTGCTGACAGGAGGTAACGCTTAGGGAAAGCAAATACACCAAGTAATAACTTGGCACAATCTAATCCCTTCAAGTGTCACTGAAAATGCTTATATTTGGCATTGTAGATTCACTGAGTCGTGGGGTACGTAAATATCTGTTGCTTTCCTATAATAGATACTTTCTGAGGCTTTGGTGCCAATTAACACCCTCAGCATTGTAGGATAATTCCAGTTGCTCCACATCTTCACCAGCCCTTGGTATTATTGGTCTTTTCAATGGCATCTTGAATCTTGAATGGAGCACCAGCAGAGAACACAGTCAGAGTTGTTTCATCCCTGTGAGGGCTCTGTAGGAAAACTGAGCAGTGCTCCATGTGCCGTGTTCAGAGAACCGTCTCTGTGCTTGGTTCTTCTGAGCTCCCTAATATCCTTCCTATAAATCCTACCTTGGCTTAAGCTAACTAGAGTCAGTTTGCTCTGCCTGTCACCAAAGAACCCAGTTACTGTGTTAGTGCAAGCTGTTCGTGCTTTAGACCAGGTTCCTGGCCTCCCTGACTAGGTGGCTCAACAGAGCTTCATGTACCACATTCTAGCCACATGCAGAAAGGCATCCTAGCTCCACGTCACCAGATGGCTGTACTTCTCTCTCTTTTCATGATTCCAGTTTCTCTGCCCAGAATCCTCTCCTAACTCTCTCTCCACTTGGAAACATATCATCAGGCTAAACTTAACTTAAATCACCTTTTCTGAGAAATCCTCTCTGACCACCTTATATAGTTACTCCCTGATCTGCTGAAGAGAATTCTAGTCACACCTGAATTATGTCTCCCTAAAATTCTTAGGTTTAAACAAAACTCAAAGATGTAATTAAAAAATTGTCCTAAAGCCAATAAAACTTGAATATGTCAATCAGAAAAAAATAAGAATAAAATTCATAGGTTGAAGCCCCCTAGTACCTTAGAATGTGACTTTATTTGAAGATAAGACCTTCAAAGAGGTGATTAAGGTTAAGTGAGGCCGTATGTGGGGGTCCTAATCCAATATGACTGGTGTCCTTATAGGAAGAGGCAATTAGGACACAAAAGAGACACCAGGGTTGTCTACCTGCACAGAGAAAAGGCCATGTGATGAGGATACAGCCAGAAGGTGACCATCTGCAAACCAAGCACAGAAGCTTCAGCAGAAACCAACCTTTCAACACATTAACTTTGGAGTTTTAGCCTCTGGAGCAGAGAGAAAATTAATTTCTGTTGTTTTTGCCTTTGGTATTTTGTTATGGCAGCCCCAGCAAACTAATGCACACCCCGATGGGGGTACCTATCAGTGCCACCTGTAGTTACTTGTCTACCTGACTAATCCCTGTCTCCAAGAAGACACCATTTAACCTGAGCCCAACTGGCTTGAATCAGTTTGCATTGGATAAATAATGGCATGATAACACAAAGGGCGAAGGCAAGATGGGCTGGGCAACTCCTTTTTTGTACCCTCTTCCAGGCCTCACCCAGGAAGATCTGGCTCAGTCCAGAAAAGCTATGGGGTAAAGATCAGCAGAGGGTGATTCTGCAAAGACTCCTACAACTTCCTTAGGTTCTTTCCCTTTGCGCTGTCACTCTGTCACTGCCTTTCAGCCATGTAGACCCAAAGCCTGGGTAAGATCCATCAGTGGCTTTAGCCCCTGACATGAGTTCCCATAAAACATATCTTTAACTGAGCTCAGTTGATTGCAGCATGAGGGGCTGTTCCTGGAGAGGTTTGGGCTAGTGGCTTTCACACTTTGGCATGCATCAACATCACCTGGCAGGCTTATTAAAGCACAGATGGCAGCGCCACCTCTGTAGTTTCCCATTCAGTCAGTCTGGGGCGGGGCCTGAGACTTTACATTTCTAACAAGTTGCTAAGTGATGCTGATGCTGCCAGTCCAGACACCAACCCAGGCAAAGGGAAGGAGGCATTCCAGAGAAGGTAACAGAAGTGATTGGAAAAATGTTGAAGGAGATCCAGGTAAAGTAAAGGGTGAGAGGAATGTCTGATTTGGCCAAAGAGTGCTCAGCATATGCTGGGCAGAGCCTGACAGAACTTACATCAAGCCACAGTAAGGGATGGAAATGGGTGAAAATGAGCTTCTAAGAACATCTTAGGGAGCCCGGGTTCAGTGGGACAAGGGTTGGCCACCAAAAGGCAGTGGAGAGGATCTCAGCTCAGATCTGCAAGCCTTTGGGGGGTTTTACAGTCTATAAAGAGGACAATGAACTAGGCTATGATGAGGAGTGGGCCCTGGCTTGGTCATTACCAGCTGTGTGTCACAGCCATTTAACCTCAGCTGCTTTGTCTTCAGCAACCCCTCAGGATTGCTGCAAGGATCAAGTGAGGTTTGGACACAGGAACAATTGTAACTGGTGTGATTCCACGGAGCACAAACTAGCTAGGTATGCACAGGAGGAGGAAGTGAGCAGCCATGTCCTTGCCTGCTAGGCAGGCACGCTCTGGTGCAGCGGCTTCTTGTGCTTATACTTCCCAATCTGAACAGCGCTTGCCTGAATCCCTTCTCTCCCTTGTTGCCATCCTAGCCTGGGCTGCATCATCTCCCTCCCAGACCACTCAATAACTTCTTGTCTCTTGCCTCCTAAGATAATTCCTTACAGAGCAGCAAGGGGAATTGTTTAAAAATCTAATTAGGTTATGTCACTCACAAACTTAATACCTTCTGATAGTTTGTTCCTATTGTCTTGAAATCAAATTTAAGTTTTCTCCGTAAACTGCAGGACTGCAAGATCAGGCCCAGGGCCATCTCTCCTGCCTCAGCTCACACAACAGAAGACTCCAGCATCCATAAGTTCCTGGAATGCAATAAACTCCTTCCTGCCTCGTGTCCTCTGTTTTTCCTCTGCCCTCTGCCAGAAGGGCTATTTTCCTTCACTCACTGTCTGGCGTATGCTTGTGCATCCTTCAGATCTCAGTTGAGGCTTCCAATGGCTTCATAATTTCAATTAGATCATCCTGTTATTGTTTTCCATAACATCCTGTTCATTTACTTACAATTACATATTTTTGTTTATTATTTTGTTGTCTGTCTTGTCACCCAAATTGACAGGCTCTGAAAGCTAGGATCCTATCTATTTCATTCACTTCTGGTAATATTCAGGGTGTTTTGGATATAAGTGACAAAAATCAGTCCTGCTAATCTAAGGAAAAAGGAGTTTTCTGGAAAGACATCTGGAATTTAAAGTCAGGCCAGAGAAGAGTGCTTGGAAATAAGGAATAACAGGATAGCTCTAAAAGCCAAGAAGCTAAAATGACAGAAAATGTTTTTGTTAAAAACAATCTGATTAGGGCTGGGCGCAGTGGCTTATGCTTATAATCCTAGCATTTTGGGAGGCTGAGGCAAGTGGATTGCCTGCATTCACTGGTTCAAGACCAGCCTGTGCTAGAGCAAGACCCCGTTTCTAAAAAAATAGTTGGCATTGTGGTGAGCACCTATAGTTCCAGCTACTTGGGAGGCCAAGGTAAGAAGATCGCTTGACAGCACTCTACTGAAGGCAACAAAGTGAGACTGTCTAAAAAGGAAAACAATCTGATTGTGTGTGGGAATCCCCAAATACCAACTTTGTTTACAGTCTCTTTATTAATCTGTTTTGATTTAAAACAGAGTAAGAATATTTAATTGATCTGGCTTGGATTATGGTGAGCACTTTTGGTTTGGGAAAGAAGAGAAACTTCATCAGACTGGATCCAAAAGGAAAGGGTAATCCCCTAGTCTCAAAAAAAAAAATTGCTTGGTTTTCTCTTCAAAAAGAGGAATACATGCTGAGTAGCCCCAAACAAGATGCCACAAGAGAACAGGGCAGCTGCATAAGCTGTGTCTCCCCAGTTGCCAAGGCTTAGATAGTATAGAGACATGTGACCCAAAATCTAGTCCTTGACTTTGCAGTTCCAGAACTCAATGTGATCAGGGGTGCATGCCTACCCCCCTCCTAGTCTTTGAAATTGTTTCTCATTGGCTCAGCACCTGTGGCTCAAGCAGCTAAGGCGACAGCCACATACACCTGAGCTGGTAGGTTCGAATCCTGGGCCTGCCAAACAATGATGGCTGCAACCAAAAAATAGCCAGGCATTGTGGCAGGCACTTGTAATCCCAGCTACTTGGGAGGTGGAGGCAGGAGAATTGCTTGGGCCCAGGAGTTGGAGGTTGCTATGAGCTGTGACGCCACGGCATTCTACCCAGGGCGACAGTTTGAGGCTCTGTCTCAAAAAAAAAAAAAGAAAAGAAAGAAAGAAAGAAAGAAAAGAAAAGAAAAGAAAAGAAAGAAATTGTCTCTCATCCACAGAACTTGCTGAAGAAATGAGTTTAGGTTGGTATGTTTTTATTTCAAGACCTTATCTCCTCGACCACAGTGAATACCTGACCTAGGTGGAAATTGATCCATTCGCTGGGCCGGCCCACTGAGATTCTCTCCGATGACTCTAGAGTTGGGCTGCTGAGAGAGTAAAATCTAAATTCATGAGGAAATCACAGAAGATCTCATGGATACTCTAAAATGAGTTATATCTCCTGAAATATGTCCCAGACTCCTGAGGAGACTGAAAAATGAAGGTATTAAAGCACATTAATAATATTTAAGGACCAGAGATGAGTAATGCAATGCTAGAGGTCTATAAAAAATAAAATAAAATCTATAAGGTATTCACTAAATGATGTCCTATTTCTGCTCATCTTCTTTTTACTCCAGTAACCTGCCAAAAGAAGACTATGGTGTCTTCAGCTGCTGCCCAGAGAGGATGAGAGACATGTGGAGCAGAACCTGGAGAGGCACCAGCTGAACCCAGCCTGATTAGCCAAACTACAGTTGACTTGTAGACCCCTGAGCATGGAAATACATATCTTTGTTCTAAGGTTAAATGAGGCCATATGGGTGGGCCCTAATTGATATTCTGAGGTTGTTTGTCATACAACATCATTATGCCAATAGCTGACTAACACTGTTCTCAATGGGAAAGGTCCTGTTGACTAACACACTGCTCCATTAGTCACTTGGGGCCTCAATCTCCTTCATCTCATGGTTCCATCCCAGAATATTGTCTTCATCTGTGTGTTTGGAGCCTAGTCACAGGCCTGTTTGAGTTCTAACCTTTGGGTGAGGAAAAATGCATGGAGAAGAACACGGGAAGTAGTTAAAGGCCAGAATTCATAATTCTGACAAGAATGGAGTCACATGACCATACCTAGATGCAAGGGAGGCTGAGAATGTAATCTGTAGCTGAGTAGCCACTTATCAACAACTTTGGAGAAAAGGGAAACAGCTTTAGGTAAACAATTAGCAATCTTCACTTACTGATGGCAAAAGTGATGTAAATATCTGTAGAAATTTTCATGGATAGTAAGGCAAGATACTGTGAGTCATCACAATGACAGTTTCTGAGAAACTAGACAGGGAAGCAAATTTGATGCCAGCTTGTATGGATAACAATGTGATAATGCGGTAGGCCTATCTTGTCTATGCTGTTTAACCCTCTCCCACTGTACAGTAATCAACTCATGGTCACCTTTCAGGAGGTACAGAGACAAACAGAAATATATTCAGAGGGAGCACAGAGAATGAGGAAAGCCTCACAGCAGCTCATGAGAAGAATGATCAAAGACCTTGGGGGCTTCTTGAAAAGAGTATTTGGGAAACCAATGTCTGCCCTGAAGCATTTTAAAGTACATCAGGGTGAAAGGAGATAAGGATTATTCTGTCAAGACTCCAAGAATAGATGAAAGATAGTAAAAAGAAACTTCAGGGAAATATGATTATATTCATTATTTTTTTTAAAAAAAAAGGAGATGCTAGCAGGGAGATCCAAAATAATTTATACCTCAGGTGCTTTTTAGACTACAAGAAGAAACCAAAAAAAAAAAAAAAATGTTGGCATTTATTGAGTACCTATGATGTGCCAAGTACTACTTGGGTATTTTCACACACTTAATTCTCTCCAACTCTGAACGTCTGCTCCCTAATTGGGGTAGCTATATCCTACATCCTTCTGAAGTCTTCTGAAGAGGCCACCATCTCCTACTTATATTAACTTATACTAGCGCCTGAGTGTCTCCTCTTTTCCTGACTTTGTGTCCAGATTGTGGAGACAAATTATTGCAGCTCCATGTACTTTTATTCAAGCCCTATGTTTCAGGACTTAACGACAATTCTATAGAGATGATACACGACTTAAAACTATGGAAAAGACCATGCTAGAGAGAAAATCCTGGGATGTTGTATATATGCCACTTTGTGGGTTTTATGGTGGATGGAGAAGTTGGCCAGGACAGGGAAAGAAGGAAGCCTATCATGTAGTCATTCTCTGATTCCTGGAAGGAACCTGAGATTTTTGAGAAGGGGGGGGTCAGTCCTATTCAGCTTAGCTTTGTGGCAGCCCTCACATCTGCTGCTTTACCACAGAGACCACTCTGGGGAATGCTGCCACAGAGGGTGAGTAGGCTGGCTGGAAGCTCTGTCCAATGCACAGATGTCCAGTGTCCTCCACATTCCTTCTTTACTAAAAAGTGGAAGAAAATGCCCCTCCCAATATGTTAGGAGTTCTTTCTTGACTAGAGTTCAATAAAAGCCCTTTTTTATCCCTTGTACCTCCTGAGCCAAAGTTTCTGAATCTCCCAGATGTTTTTACTTGCCCCACGTTAGTTCAACACTCACCCAATCATTGCCAGTCTTTATGAGGGCATGGCATTCCACCAGTGGGAATCCCAGGCAGGGAATAGAATGCAACATAGAGGAAGAGACTCCAAAGCTGTTGATCTTCTTAAAGCTTGTGATAAACTTTAATGTTTTGTAGGCACCTGTAGTAAGTAGTAAGAACTTTGCACATTTTTTTTTTTTTTGAAAGTTGAAGGAGAACCGAGAGGGGGGTTTGTGATTTCTTTTCTTTTCTTTCTTTTTTTTTGTTGTTGCAGTTTTTGGCCAGGGCTGGGTTCAAACCCACCACCCTCAGTATATGGGACCAGCACCCTACTCCCTGAGCCATAGGTGCTGCCTGAGAGGAGGAGTTAGGAACCTACTTGGTAGGTAAATATTACAGTTAAGATGTGAAGAAGCTGCCCAGAAGACAACTGATGGCCCCTGAGGCAATCAGGTGGCATGAGTGGGTAGGCAGCTTGGAGGACAAAGGTGTCCTGTCTCTCATACCCACCCAGCCCCATCTCTTCTTGTGTCTTCTAGGCCTAGTGCCTCTGATTTTTCAGACATTATAGGAGTTTGATAAGCCCAGGGCTCAAAGGCCCCAAAATGAAACTGGGAGGATCTGGGTCTGCCAAAAAGAATCTTCACAATCCAGGTCAGCCTTTCCAGTAGATTAGAGCTCTGGCCAGCTTCCTCCCAATTTTCCTAAAAGAAATCACACTTTATCACAGAAAACAGTCATTTTTCCCCAAGACAACAAAAAGTACATTCAAATGAGAAATGTGTTTTCTTCCTTTCAGCTTCTTAAGGCTTTCTTACCTTTTGTCTTTAGCCTATTGCTACAACAAGGCTGTTAGATTAGCCAAAACCAGCTCTATCTGAGCACTGTAGAGGAGTGGAACCAAAGAGACTAGAGTGAATATGATGTCATTCTTCCTTATCAGAATTATTTCCTTGTTGTAGATTCAATAAAGTGAAATTACTGAGTTGAAAGATATGATTATTAATGACTTTGATACACATTGTCAAATTACTTTCCAGAAAAGTTGTACCAGGGTTCAGACCTTGTTGTCTTGGACTATTTTCATGTAGCAGTCCCTCAGCAATGCCTGTTTCTAAAGCTAGTAGCTAGATGTCATTCCCAAATCATACCACCAGCCTCCACCTTCAGAACTGAACCCCTCACTTAACATTTAGAACTCTTTGTCCTGATCCCTCACTTGACAGACTGGGAGTATTTGAAAATTGCGTTTACAATAAATCCTTATTCATATGTGACATTCCCACTCCAGAATTACACCAGCCCCATTGCCCATCCAGTATATGTACAGTACCTGCACCCTTGACATGAACTTGCCTCATTAACAGGCAACATGTTGTTAGTGAAGTGAATAAAGGATATCTTTCCTCAAGAAGAATTATCTCTGGGGAATCTCAGGTTTCTTCCTATAGGTAATTTTTTTAATGTTCCCATCATTAAAGTATTTTCATTGTTGCTAATCTCTTCATAGGGAAACAGACTTGACAATAAAAAAAAAATAGTGATTTCTCTATTAAATTACCCTTTAGGTTAGCCTGTATAATTAGGCTGATTTTGACTATAAGTAACAGAAAATTCAATTGAAAATATAATTTATGATCTCATAAAACAAGAAGACCAGAATCAGAGCAGCCATGATATTAGTTATTAGAATAGTCCAGTAGCGTTTTCAAGAACACTTACTTTTTCATCTTGCTCTGCCATTCTCAATATGTCTATGTGCTGGTCTTCCTCATGGTCACAAGACAGCTGTGACCATGTACTAGTGCTGTGGCCTCAGAAAGTCAGTTTCATACAGGGTACATTTAAAATGGCTTTTTAGATATCCAAGAGAAGTTGCTATGACCTGTGTCCATATATCTCTGTAGTTTGAGAAAGAGACAGCTTGGAGTTTGATCTGTACATGTAAATTCATGAATCTCTGGCATATAGGTGGTATTTAAACCTGTAAGACTGGATGAAATCACAAAGAGAGTGAATGTAGAGAGAGGAAAGGACCAAGGATGGATCCCTAAGGCACTTCATACCAAAAGGTTGGTAAGAAGTGGCAGGACCAGCAATGGAGCCTGAAAAAGAGCAAATAGAGATGAGAAGAAATCAGAAGAGTAGGATGACCTGGAATCCAAGGGTGGAAATGATATCAAGGTGGGGGGAATTTTTGACTATACCAGTGCTACTGTGGATCAAGAGAGAGGACTGAGAATCAAGTGTTGGAGTTAAACATGGAAGTCATCATTTTCCTTGAAAAGCACATTTTTAGCTTGGTGGTGAGGCACAATTCTAATTTGAATGTTCTTAAGAGAGAAGACAAAGAAAGAAGGGAAAAATTAGATACTGTGAGTTTAGAAAGGTCTTTCAAAATTTGCTGCAATAAATGCCAAGAAAGGTCAAAAGATTTCATTTTTAAAAATAGGAGACTAGGAAGTGAGCAGAGTTCAGATCACTTCTTATTTTATCCCACAGGACAGAGCTGCTGAAAACCAGATCTCCTTCCCCAGAGAGGACCCACTTGTTTGCCTCAGCATTCTCCCACCAGGCATAAAACTAAACATATATCCTACCCGCAATTCTGAACTCCCAGCACTCCCCTCCACTCCCACCTCAAGGTCCAGAAGCCTGTCCCCTGTGTAATCCAGATTCTTGGGCAATTTCTCAAGAGGTAGGGCAAGGTATGGGCTGCTACAAGTCTGTGCTGAATCAGAGGCACAGGTGTAAAGCGGGGACTGTGGAACAAAGGGGCCAAATGGGAGAGGAAAAAATGATGCCCTGTGGAAGAGTGCAGCGGGGGAGGGAGGAACAATAGGGTTTACACCCCGATGATATTTTGGAAAAACACTTCCTATCTCTCTTAGCAACCAGAGGGAGCCAGGCCTCTACTCCAGGGGCAGCCATGGGTGGAGCAGATCTGGGACAGAAATGCAGGCCCTGTGAGCAAAGGGTATGCCTAAGGCAGTACCTGCCCAGGTGGGTCACAGCAAGGACTTAGACTAGAATAGTATGAAGAGGTGGCATACTCCTAGGGTGGGAATGAGTCTGAATTGCTGCTTTTGTGAGCCTAAGAGGCACCCAGCCCCCAGTGGAGCATAGCCAGGACAAGAGCAGCAGCAGCATGAGCCCAGGGAGGGGCAGGAACTGAGAGGGCTTTGTGAACTCTGATTTTTCCTGCCCCAACATAGAGTGCAGCAGAGATAGAAATACCAGCTCCATGAGAATTGGTGCAGTGATGGCACCAGAGGGCGGGGCTGAGTCGCAGCTTCTGTGAACTCAAAACGCACCTGGCCCGTGGTGGGACATGGCTAGGACAGAAACGCAAATCCTATGAGAATATAAGTGGCAGCAGCATAAGTCTGGGGCAGGGCTGGAACTGAGTGACACTCCCCAGCTTCCATTGAGCACCCGAGGTAGTCAGGCTTTAGCTTCCCTGCCAGCTGATGGCAGAGTGTGGCCACCTGGCAGAGGAGACATTGATCTTTCTGTGTCTCTAGCAGATGCAAACTCCTGGCACATTTGCTCACTGAGGGAACTGGGCCACAGCCCTTCAGGGTTACCAATTACTGTGTGTGATGGAGGTGCAAGGTGGGGAAGGAGGTATTAACCTCCCCAGATTAACTCATTTGCTGGGTGGGTCTTTCAGATTCCATGGAACACTGGAGAAAGTCACACCTGAGCTGCCAGCAGACCCCTGCTATGAATTTTCTGGAGACCTTTTGAACTCTCCCACTTGAGAGCTGGTACTGACTGGGATAATTGGTTTGGAACTCTTGACCTGGGCCAATCACCTGGGGACCATCCAAGGTGGTTCCCTGGTTGTGTTGTAGTGGAAAGGTTTGATTTTCCTCTTCCAGTTGTTGCCTGTGGGGAGGCAGGGTGTCTTAGTTGCTTGTATTTCCCCACAGCTGAGATTTCAACCCAGAGTCACTGATTCACTAGAATTGGACAGAGACTAGCTGAATACAAGACAGAGCCACCTAGCCCTACCACACCAACCAAGTCCCCAGAGTCTCAGGCTGTAGCACTGTAGGGGTCCTTTGCAAAGCTGTAGGGGAAAAGCTGCAGTCACCAGTCCCAGCTCTGTAGCAAAGGGCTGGTTAATCACAACTCCAGGAGCCCCTAATCCAATTTCACCTTACCTGCTCATCTAGCCAAAAGGTGAAAAATAATCATGGGGCAGAATCAGTGGAAAAACTCTGGCAACATGAATATTCAGAGTAGATCAACTCACCCAAAGAATGACAAAGCTGATACACCACAAGGTCCCATTCATAAACAAATGGCTGAGATATCAGAAATTGGATTTAGAATTCGGATGGCAAATATAATTAACAGAATGGAAGTAAAGTTGGAATTAGAATTTCTAGGAATAAGTCAAAGGTTGTCTCAAGAATTCAATGAACTCAAAGACAAAATCACCAAAGATTTTGACACATTGAGAAATGAATTCTCAGCCCTCCAAGATATGAGAAATACAGTAGAATCCCTCGGTAATGGAATGGAGCAGGCATAAGAAAGGATTTCTGACACTGAAGACAGAGCCTTTGAATGCTTCCAAACACTCAAAGAGGAAAAGAAGTGGAGAGAAAAAAATGGATCATTCTCTCAGAGAGCTGCGGGACAACACCAAAAAAGCAAACATTCTTCTTATAGGATTTCCTGAAGGTGACGAGGTTATTCCAAAAGGCTCAGATGCTCTACTCCAAGAGATAATCAAGGAGAACTTCCTAAACATCACAAGAGAGACTGAAATTCAAATAGCAGACAGTTTCAGAACCCCAGCACGACTCAATCCAAATAAAGCATCTCCCATGCACATTATAATTAACTTCATCAGAGTTAATGTGAAGGGAAAAATTCCACAAGCAGCCAGACATAAGAAAACCATAACCTATAAGGGAAAGAATATTAGAATGACTGCAGATCTCTCTGCTAAAACTTTTCAAGCCAGGGATGGTCATCCATCTTCAACCCCCTAAAACAAAACAACTTTCAAGACAAGATCCTGTATCCAGCTAAACTGAGTTTAATTTATGATGAAGAAATTAAATACTTTAATGACATTCACGTGTTGAAGAAATTTGCCATAACTAAAACAGCTCTCCAGGATATTCTCAGACCCATCCTCTACAATGACCAGCACAATGCTCTACTACCAAAGTAAACTCACTCAGAAACTTTTGATCAAATCATGACTTCCACAGTGATGAAAGGATTAAAAATGTCCACTGGACTTTCAAAAAACTCGACACCCAAAGTACTACCAGGCTTATCAATACTCTCAATTAACATTATCCTTTAAAGAAGCACAGGTTGGCTGACTGGATACAAAAACTCAGGCCAGATATCTGCTGCATACAAGAATCTCATTTTACGTTAAAAAATAAATATAGACTCAGGGTAAAGGGATGGACATCTATAATTCATGCAAATGGAAATCAGAAAAAAGCAGGTGTTGTAATTTTATTCACAGATACAATAGGCTTTAAACCACAAAAGTATGGAACAATAAGGATGGTCACTTCATGTTTGTTAAGGGCAACACTCAACATGATGAGATTTCAATGATTAACATTTATGCACCCAACCAGAATGCTCCTGAATTTATAAGAGAGACCCTAACAGACATGAGCAACTTGATTTCCACCAGCACCATAATAGTCGGAGATTTTAATACCCTTTTGGCAGTAATGGATAGATTCTCCAATAAGAAATTAAGCAAAGAAATTTTAGACTTAAGTTAACCATTCAACAATTGGATTTAACAGACATCTACAGACCATTTCATACTAACAAAACTGAATACACATTCTTATCAGTCCATGGAATATTCTCCAAAATTGATTACATCTTAGGTCACAAGTCTAACCTCAGCAAATTTAAAAGAATAGAACTTACTCTTTGTATCTTCTCAGACCATCAAGTTGAACTCAGTAACAATAGAAATCTACATAGTCATACAAAAACATGGAAACTAAATAACCTTATGCTGAATAATAGCTTGGTCATAGATGAGATTAAGAAGGAAATTACCAAATTTTTGGAACAAAACAATAATGAAGACACAAACTACCAGAACCTCTGGGATACTGCAAAGGCAATCCTCAGAGGAAAATTTAGAGCATTGTAAGCCTTCCTCAAGAGAATGGAAAGAGAGGAAGTCCACAACTTAATGGGACATCTCAAGCAACTGAAAAAGGAAGAACGTTTCAACCCCAAACCCAGAAGAAGAGAAATAACCAAACTTAGAGCAGAATTAAATGAGAAGGAAAACAAAAGAATTATACAACAGATCAATGAATCAAAAAGTTGGTTTTTTGAAAAAGTTAATAAAATAGATAAATCTTTGGCTCAGCTAACCAGAAATAAAAGAGTAAAATCTCTATTTTCATCAATCAGAAATGATAGAGGTGAGATAAAAATAGACTCCTCAGAAATTTAAAAATTCCTTAATGAATGTTACAAAAAACTCTGTTCTCAGAAATATGAAAATCTGAAGGAAATAGACCAATACTTGGAAGCACACCCCCTTCCTAGACTTAGCCAGAATGAAGTGGAAATGTTAAACAGGCCTATGTCAAGTTCTGGAATAACATCAACTATATGAAATCTCCCCAAAAAGAAGAGTCCAGGACCAGATAGAATTCTACCAAACCTTTAAAGAGGAACTAGTGACTATATTACTTAACCTTTCCCAAAACATAGAAAAAGAATGAATACTTCCCAACACATTCTATGAAGCAAACATCACCCTGATTCCCAAACCAGGAAAAGACCCAACAAAAAAAGAAAATTATAGACCAATATCACTAATGAATATTGATGGAAAAATAGTCAGTAAGAATACAATACAATCCTAGCAAACTGAATCCAGCAACACATCAAACAAATTATATACCATGACCAAATAGGTTTTATCCCAGGGTCTTAAGGCTGGTTCAATATATGTAAATCTATAAATATAGTACATCACATAAACAGAATAAAAAATAGAGACCATATGATTCTCTCAATTGATACGGAAAAAGCTTTTGATAATATCCAGCATCATTTCATCATTAGAACACTTAAGAAAATAGGTATAGAAGGGACCTTTCTTAAACTGATAGAGGTCATCTATAGCAAACCCACAGCCAATATTATATTGAATGGAGTAAAATTGAAAACATTTCCATTCAGATCAGGAACCAGGCAAGGTTGCCCACTGTCACCACTGCTTTTTAACACTGTAATGGAAGTCTTAGCCATCACTATCAGGCAAGAGAAGGCAATCAAGAGTATCCATATAGGGTCAGAGGAGATCAAACTTTCACTCTTCACAGAGGATATGATTTTATATGTGGAAAACCAGGGACTCAACTATAAAACTCTTAGAAGTGATCAAGGAATGCAGCAGCATCTCAGGATACAAAATTAACACTCACAAATCAGTAGCATTTATATATACCAACAGTAGTCAAGGTGAAAAAACAGTCTAGGACTCTATTCCTTTTATAGTAGTGCCAAAGAAGATGAAATATCTGGGAGTGTACCTAACAAAGGATGTGAAAGAGCTCTGTAAAGAGAACTATGAAACTCTGAGTAAAGAAATAGCTGGAGCTGTTAACAAATAGAAAAACACACCATGCTCATGGCTGGGAAGAATCAACCTTGTTAAAATGTCCATACTACTCAAAACAATCTACATATTTAATGCAATCCCTATTAAAGCACTTCAGTCATACTTTAAAGATCTGGAAAAATCAGTACTTCATTTTATATGGAAATGGAAAAAAACCTTAAATAGCCAAGACATTACTTAGAAATAAAAATAAATCTGGAGGAATCATGCTATCAGACTTCAGATTATACTATAAATCTATAGTGATCAAAAAACATGTTACTGGCACAAAAATAGAAAGGTATGGAACAGAATTGAGAACCAAGAGATGAACCCAGACACTTATCATCATCTGATCTTTGACAAACCTATCAAAAATATAAATTGGGGGAAAGATTCCCTATTTAACAAATGGTGCTGGGTGATTGGCTGGCGACTTGTAGAAGACTGACTCTGGATCCACACCTTTCACCTCTAACAAAAATTGACTCTCATTGGATAAAAGACTTAAACATAAGCATGAAACTATAAAGATTCTTGGAGAGCATACAGGGGAAATGCTTGAAGAAATTGGCCTGGGAGAATAATTTATGAAGAAGATTCCCCCCACCCCAGGCAATTGAAGCAATACCAAAAATACAATACTGGGATCTTATCAAACTAAAAAGCTTCTGCACTGCCAAGAACACAGTAAGTAAAGCAAGTAGACAGTCCTCATAATGCGAGAGGATATTTGCAGGTTATGTTTCTGACAAAGATCTGATAACCAGAATCCACAAAGAACTCAAACATATTAATAAGAAAAGAACAAATAATCCCATTTCACTGTGGGCAAGAGACTTGAACAGAAACTTCTCTGAAGAAGACAGGTGCATGGTCTACAGACACATGAAAAAATGCTCATCATCTTTAATTATCATAGAAATGCAAATCAAAGCCACTTTGAGATATCATCTAACTCCAGTAAGAGTAGCCCACAACACAAAATCCCAAAACTACAGATGTTGGTGTGGATGTGGAGAAAAGAGAACACTTTTGCAGTGCTGGTGGGAATGTAAGCTAATCTACTCCTCTTGGAAAGAATTTTGGAGAACACTCAGGGATCTAATAGTAGACCTGCCATTTGATCCTGTAATTCGTCTACAAGGTGTATATCCAAAAGACCAAAAATCACTTTGCAACAAAGATATTTTCAACAGATTGTTCATTGCAGTTGAATTCATAATTGCCAAGTCATGGAAGAAGCCCAAGTGCCCATCAACCCATGAATGGATTAATAAATTATGGTATATGTATACCACGGAACACTATGCAGCATTAAAACAAATGGAGACTTTATCTCTTTTATGTGTACATG
>CAUYQV010088117.1:0-34721 GCA_963574575.1 Galagoides demidoff
AGGCACAGGGACATCGCCCTCACAAACGGGTTTCCAAAAGGAGCACCAGTAGAGAGAAATCTCAGGGATAACTCAGACCAGGGCCGCATTCAATACCAGTAAGTGGGTCAGCCACCAGAAGTAAGTCTGTGGCGGGAACAGACACCATACCCAGCCATTGCTCCACACTTGGGCACTGCTCAGTGACTCGGCACAGGGTGTCCAGGCTCTGCCTGGAGGGACACAGGGATTGCAGTTTGCCTATGGGTGCTCCACATAGGGCTGAGAGAGACTGACAGCAGACCTGGGAGGCTGTGAGAGCATCTGGGACACCCTTCAAGGGAACTTCCATTTCCCTACTGTGTCTAGTAAGTGGTTTAGGAAGGTTTTCCAATTTTTCTGACTTTGTTTTTGAAAGTTTACCATTAGAGAATAAACCTCTATGTAATAGCACTATTCCAGTAACTCCTTGAAGGATAAAAATGTATAAAAGTGAGCATTTTTTTTAGGTTAGTTATTATGGTAGTAACAATTTTGTGGCAGCTCCTTATTGAATACAAATCTTGAGAAATGTGAAAGTTTCCCAAGATTTCTTTGTGACAGAAAGTTTAGCAACTTAGGGGTGGAGATGAAGCTGGGTCTATCTCCTGGTGACTCTCCTGGGAGGGTGGATGCTGGGAGCTGGGCCTAGTGGGCCCTGTCAGGATGTTTCCAGGTGGCACCTGAGCCCCCCAGCACATGGGAGCTGCTGATGCAAATGGTCTTCAGCCTGCCCAGCCACCCCGAGACAGAGGCAAGGAACCAGACTGGTGGTGTTTCCCACAGATAGAACAGATAGAAGCTGCAAAGGCTGCATGAGGAGCTGAAACAGGGCAGCCAGGCCCACAGAAGCAGCACCCAGAGCCCTCCTGGTTGGGGAGCGGCAGAGGCTGGAGGACAGGAAGGATGGGCCTGGGTGTGTTTGGAACAGAGGAGGGAGAAGCACCCAGACTTGGGAGGGCTGTGGAGGGGCAGTCTAGAAACTCCTTCCCTAGCTTCCTGCCCTGTGCAGGCCCAGCACCCCCTGGCTTCTGAACGGGGCAGTCAGCACCCGTCAGGAGGGGAGGCCAGGCACCAGGGGAGTGACACAGGCTGATGCCACTCGTTCTTCCCTTGAATCCAGAGACTCAGGCTATGGAAGAGACTCACTCTGTCCTTCCTGCTAGCAGGAAATGTCAGTGTTCAGGTGATGCTATTTATTTATAAAGAAACTGAAGCAGATTTCTCTTCTTTATTGTAAGCAGATTCAGGTCTCCTGCTTAGGTAATCTATTGAAAATTTGATAAATTAATGTCATCAAGTCATAGTTTATCTACAGAAATAAATATTAAAAAGAGGAGCATACAAAATAAACTTTACAGAGATGTTAGATTTGGTTTAATTCACAATGTTTCAAAGCAGGTTAATGATCAGTGACTTATATTAAATAATACACCTACTATGTTTAATAATTTAAAAATAAATTCCAGGACTTATGATAATGATAACTGGAAATACCATTCACATTAAATACATTTTTGAAGATTCTCTCTTATTACATTACATAACAAATAGACATTTTAAATGGTATTGCAGACACATAATTTTAAGTCAGAGACAATATATGCATATTAAAATTCTGTATACTTTGATAAGGTAAAAAATAAAGCTATATAAACTGATCTTTACTTTTCTACAAAAGTAGAATCACATTTTCCTGACACTTCCAACACACCTCTATTAAAGCTGTTTATTGACATAGTATCAGAAAGATTTTCACTCCTTTTCACTCATCTCTAGCTTCAAAAAAGTTTGCATTTGCCAATTGGTAATTTTCCTGGTTTTAAAATTTGAAATGGGTAATTTCCTGTCTACTAAGCAATTATACCGAGTTGTTGAATAATTTTATGATTAAATAAAAGTGGTTGTATTAGTTCAATACTAGTCAGTGCAAAACACACACATTTAGTGGTTTAGAGAACAAGGCCGGAGCCTTCCTCATCTGCTCTGGACGCCCAGCTAGTCGTGCAGCTCAGAGCAGCCATGGCAGGACAAGTTTCCTTGTAGCTATAGTCCACGGTGCCTCGTCAGCCAACTGGACATATTCTGTCCTGGGTGCTGGGGCCTGCTTGCTTACTCCATCTCTTCAAACAGGCAGGAAGCAACTGACCGGGGCCCTGGGATGCCCTCCCCAGCTTGCCAGACCCCACTGTAGCCACCTCACCTCAGGCCTGAGCCTGTGGGAAGGGCCCCATCCAGCACTCCTGTCACGTCCTGCCGAGAGGGGCCTCTGCACCCCACGGAGATCCAGAGTGGGATCTGAGGTGCGTTACCTCCCTGGCCTGGCCAGAGGCTCCTCACAGAGCCCTCAGGGAGGAGACAGGACGCTGTGAAGATGTACAGAGATTGTACATGCGTGTCTGTGGCGTGTGGATGTGACATGGGTCCGTGTGCGTGTAGGTGCAGTGTGACTGTGGGCGTGTGCACGTTTGCACATGTGCATGGCCACGAGTGATGTGGAGCTGCCAGCCAGAGGACATGGATGCAGCAGGCTGCTCACGCCTGCGTGGGACAGCCCGTGCCAGGGGCCAAACACAAATGTCCGACAGCAGCAGTGGTGGGGTGGGGGGTAGAGTAGAGCTGAGGTTTCCAGCAAGCAAGATTTTCAGAGCTAAGAATGGTGCTTAACACTGGCGTTACAGTCTTCAAAGTTAGTTTAAGGCAAGTAAATGCTGACTGCCATGAGGTGGACAGTTGCACTACCTCGGGTCTGAGGGTCTTCTGAGCTTTCTATCTTGTGCCACTTGTCTTTTCAATTTATCAGGCACATTCATTTAATAACTTCCCAAACAATTTTCTTTTTTTTTGAGACAGTCTCAAGCTGTCACCCTGGGTAGAGTGCCGTGGCATCATAGCTTATAGCAACCTCAAACTCTTGGGCTCAAGCCATCCTCTTATCTCAGTTTTTCTATTTTTAGTAGAGACAGAGTCTCACATTTTCCTCAGGCTGGTCTAGAACTTGTGAGCTTAGGCCACCTGCCTTGGCCTCCCAGAGTACAAGGATTACAGGCGTGAGCCACCATGCCTGGCCCCAAACAATTTTCTAAAGACATGTGGAGCGTGTGATATCTCAGTGACTCAGACGCTGAGACTTGAGTCACCAGAGGTAAGTGGTGAGTCTCCCAGGCAGAACTGGTGTCCAGCTCACGGACCTGCCGAGCAAGAATCTTCTATTTTTAAGGCTGAAGAATGGAAATTAAAAACAAAACCAAAAAACTTATCACATTGGGGATTGAGTTAAAAAATGATGATTAAAATGAAATTATAACAAATTGTGAAGAAAAAGCACGGCAAATTATACTCTGAATACTCTGCTCAGCTAATCACTGCAGAAATATCAAGAAATGAAGAGGTGTGTGTGGGCATAATCTTGGCTGAAAACCACATTCAGCCAAAACTCTCACCAGAATTTAGAAGTGGCCAAAAACCCATTAACTTAAAAAATGAAAGCTTTAAAAACATACTTCAAAAATAGACAACAGGTTAAATAAATGAATAAAAGAGATATAAACAGCTATGAAAATACTTTAGTGCAAAGGCAATTTTAAGATTTCTAAAAAAATACATTATAAATAACTTGTTAACTGAACATACAGAGAATCTGCACCCAACAGGTATTACATTTATACCCCTCTGTTGGGTTCTTTAAAAAGGCGTAAAAAACGCACACACCATTGTTTGTGGGGTCAGCGTGGGCGGGGCGGGGGCTCCCTGGCCGAATCTTTGGTGTGCTGCCCATGCGTCACCTCGACATGCCCCAACTATTGTGCTCGCTGCCCTTGCTGTCCATGTATCCCCTCTTCAAATAAATATTTATTGGTGAAATATTATACAATCAAACGGTGAAATCTAAACTTCCAAAAACACCTTCTACCAAGTCCTCAGAAATGAACTTGGCTCGTACATCCGAGCCCCAGTTCCATGTAGAGCTGCCCAGCTGTGGTGAGGTGCTGACCTTCCGTTACTGCCTGAGTGGTGCTCTTCTCAGGTGTCAGTTTAATGCCTGGATTCTGAATCTCAAACTGAAATGTCTTCTTTTGACCATTAAGGCTACGTCAGAAGTCACTGCTAAAAACAGAAATACTGGCACAGAAAGGACGGGGTCTGGTCCCCCCCCCCACTTCCCACACCCTGGAAAAAATCCCGAGACAAAGTTGGGCCATGTAGGGACCCAGTTGGGTGGTAAAGCTTCAAGCTGGGGCGGTCTCAGCTGTGCTACTACCTGTTGGAACTGTATGACCACCCTGAGTGCCAATGCCACCCTGTGGCCACCTCTCCACGAGGACAGAGGGCGTCTGCTCGGGTACCCAAACCACTGCTCTGCTTGACACCCAAGCAGTGACCATCTCTCAGTGAGAGTGACTGGAGACTGTGGCCCTGGCAGATGGCAGGTGCACCTCTCCTGCTTGTGGGCATAGGCTGAGGGCGTTGCCTCACCCATTGAGGTTTTCTCCACAGTGGCACCCAGGGTCAGGCAGCTCACTCATAACCCATGGAACCCATGTCACAGATGAGCAAGGACATCCATGGGCCTGCGAGGACGGATGCAGCCATCTGCAGTCTGTTCTGGCCCCCACCCCACGGCATGGGAGGTGCTCTGACAGGATGTGCAGCAGCTCCACAGGCTCTGTGAGAACCCAGGGATGATGGGCAGCATTCCCTCAAGGAGGCCAACGGTCACTGGCCAGCCTTACTCTCCAGGTGGCAGACACACTGAGGGCACAGACATGCAGATGGGAGTGGCCTCGGGGGTTGCAGGAGGCCGAGCAGAGCTGCAGTCCCTTTTGCAGTCAGGCTAAAGGCCTGAAGGCCGCTGGGTCTCAGACAGGTGCTAGCCAGCACATTGAACCTAGAGGCAAGGTCTGTGATTCCCCTCTATCCTGGGGACCAGGAAGAGGCACAGGTGGACACCTGGAGCACGGCTCGTAAGGGCTGGCACTACACAGCACCAGTCACACGGGCGTTTCCAAACTGGACCCAGGGAAGCTGTGTCTTGGGCCACAGCTGTGACAGTCCTGGGCAGGGTCCAGGGAGGGAGTTGGTGTAGCATCCTCCTCGCTCTTCCAGAATGTGAAGGCCACGTCCTGAGGGTGGGGACCACACCAGGCGCCCGATGGCTGGGGGTTCTGTGGAGAGGCAAGAGGGGTCGGCTCTGGAACATGGCGCCGACACTGTGCACGCGTTCTGCTGAGAGATGTGAGCTCCATGGCGGCCAACGCTGACCGGAGCCACTTTCAGAGGTGCCAACTGCCACCAACTCCAGAAGGATGATCAGACCTGGTCCTGAGGGCAGGCCCCTTCCCCTGGTGGGGGCAGCAGAGAGGCACGGTCTCTCTGCACACAGATGCCAGCACCTGCCTCCTGTTGTGCCTTCAGGTGATGGGCTGACATCCCAGATGATGAGTAGGGCAGGGGGTGAAGGGATGGACAGTGGCATGAGGCTTCCCCCAAACTGTCGTAATATAAAAGCAAGCTCATAGGCCCTCAAGACCCCTGGATATGAAAGGCTAATCCTCCCTCCGGGGCAGGAAGGAGAGGCCTGGGGTGGGCAGTACCACACTGACCAGGCCTGTGCATGTGGCCCACGTTACCTCTCTTGTCACCACAGTCAGACGGGCTGAGTGGCTTCTTACCAACAGCCCATCAGGGTAAAGGGCTCACAGAGGAGTCAGAACTAACCGGGTGTGGGGCCAGACCAGAATGTCCGGCTATGCCAGGAGGACACAGGTGCTCCCAGGCAGGCAGCTGGTGGACAGTGGACTCACTCCAAGTGGCCTTGACCTGTGCCATGTTCTACCTTGGGTTTTAAATCAGGATCCTCCCAATGGCTGCCTAAATCCCCCTCAAAGGTCCAGGAGTGAGCCTGTCTGGACACAGCCAGCAGCCAGGCGTGCATGTGTGGGGCGTGTGCACATGTGTGCAGGTCACTCTCAGGCACATTACTTACCTGCGACAGCAAAGGTGTGTGTGTGTAAAGAGGGTTTGTTCTCTTTTCATAGTGAAACTTAGTTATCCAAAAAAAAAAAAAAAATGGCACAACACAGCAAAACTTTGGAGAACATGGACAGTCTCAAAGAGTCACAGCACACCGGCCTGAGTGCCCAGCGCAGCAGTGGCCATACCGTTACCTAGCGTCGAGCTAGTCACGCCTCGGCTGCGGTAAGAGGTCCTTCAGAAGGGGCCCGTCGCTGCTGGGTGCGGCGCTGAGCGGTGCCTTGTGCTGCGCGCTCTTCTGCAAGGGCAGGAAAGACACTGAGACGGCTGTGGTAGGGGCACAATGGGGGCTGTCAGGCCAGTGCCCATGAGTGCCCGAAAGACAGTGTTGGCCTCCACCTGGCCACGGCAGATCCGTGGCTGTAGCAGCACCAACGCTCACCACCTGCAGGCCCACAACCTAGAGTCTGCATGGGCTGTCACGGGCTACCAGTCGGCAAGGGGGGGCAAGGCCTCTGCAGATGACAGGCCACCTTCCTAACAGGGCTATTGAAGAAAGAGCCTGCATCTGAGGGCGAGAGCAGCACAGGACTCAGGGGACAGGTCCCTGCTCAGGAGAGGCAGGGTGTGCAGCGTCCATTAGCTGGAAGGCCGGCACGTCCAGAACCCCACAGCACATATCCTGCCACATGCCCCAGAGGCAGCAGCCTGCCCAGCGAGAGCTGCCAGCCCACCCTGCTGGTCAGGAGCATCTTGGCCAGCCCCATGTCCTGACGTTCCACGTACTCTGGGCGCCCAGGCTGGTGTCTGAGCACTGTGGTTTCTAGTCCAGCTTCCTAGTTTCTCAGTAACAAGGAGAAGGGAATCACGAGAGCTGAAGGGCAAGATCAGAATCAGAGCTGAAGGTCTGAACCAACAAAGTCCAGGTGAGGCAGAGGCAGCATGGTGCACGTAAACGGGCAGACAAACCAAGAGGTGGGCACACATATATGTCGCGTGTTACATACATGTAGTATAGACCCCTGATGCCTGTAACTTTTTTTTTGAGACAGAGTCTCAAGCTATCACCCTGGATAGAGTGTTATGGCGTCACAGCTCACAGCAACCTCCAACTCTTGGGCTTAAGCGATTCTCTTGCTTCAGCCTCCCAAGTAGTTGGGATTACAGGTGCTTGCCACAACACCTAGCTATGTTTTGGTTGTAGTTGTCACTGTTGTTTGGTGGGCCCACGTTGGATGTGAACCCACCAGCTCTGGTGTATGTGGCTGGCGCCCTAGCCGCCTAAGCTACAGGTGCTGAGCCCGCCTGTGACTTTTTTAAAAGATAGGAATTAAAAAAAAAAAAGCAGCTATCTATTTGAAATAAAATATGTTCCAGGTAAGGACCAGTGAAATGTTTATTCCTCCAAAATTCTGCACAATTTGTTTCTGTAGCACCACAGTGAATTCCTAGGGCTGAGAGACTGCTGGAGGCAGGTGCCCTGTGGTAAGATGTGGGGGCTGGCCATGCCCTGGTGCCACGCCCAGAGTCAGGGCCCTGGAAACCTTGGCGACTTCTCCATGCAGCCAGCGCCCAGTGCCTGCATGTTCAGAAGCAGATCAGCTCTTCGCAAATTACATCAATAGTTAGAACATTGATGACATGATTTAATTAGTCATCAATAAGGATGACAATAATAAGTCATCATTAAGTCCCTGAGGACCTCCTGGGACTTAATAAAGTGTTTCTAATAATTTCATCCAATATGTTTTCAAGTGTGTATTATCAGTAGTGAGTTGAGATTATATATTCTAACAAATTCTGATGATACCAAATTGGAAAGATTTTGATTAAAATAGTGTTTAAAATATACAGAAGAAAAATTGTTACTGAAAGAAAAAAAGGCTTTTTTTTTTTGCTGTAGGTGTCCTCCTGTGCTGCACGGGAAAACCCTTGCCTGTCTTGGGGTGTTGTGAACGCTGTGCTGAGGGGCGGGAGTGGTCCTGCATCCCTGTGCCAGACTATGCTCAGCCCTAGAGTCTGGGCTCTGTGGAGGCTCCTACCTAAATAGCTGCCTCCGGAAAATGCTGGGCTGATGACTCTACAGCCACTGGGAGCAAATCAGAAGGCTCCTCTAGAAACCACCAGGTTTTTCTTCAAAAAGGTGAAAAGGGAATTTGGTAAAGCATACGACAGGAAATGCTTCTGCCCCTTTCTCCTAAGTGACAGGGCTCAGAGGGGCTGCCCTAGGCCTTGAGCAAGCCCTTCCTCCAGTGTCCTCAGCGTTCCATCTGCAGAGTGTGCAGGGAGGAGGTTCTACCGGCTGCAGGGGTGGGGCGGGCCGAGGAAGCAAGTGGGCTCCTGGGGTCAGGTAGCACAGATACCCATGCCTCTGTGTGTAGCTGACCCACCCAACAGCATGAGGGCTGGCGGGGCACAGTGCTGAGCCCTTGCTGGGGGACTGAGAGAGAAACACCTTGAGCACTCTGTAGACCTCATGTGGTCACAGCATTCTGGGCACGGCTGCCATAACCAGTGACAAGCAGACACCAAGAGTATGACTCGGTTGCCCTGGGTGCTTTGTGCCTGCCTTGTGTCGTCCTGTGACCATAGTCTCAGACATGCAAAAAAGGCAAAGAAGCATCACCTGGTTCCGTCAGAAACTCAGACTGCTGGAAGTCTGGGAAAGCATAAAGATGGTAGACTGCTCGACAGAAAGGCACTTGTTCTTAGTCTGCTGGGCCAGGAGGCAGGAGAGGTCGTGCATCACAGACGAGTAAACAGGGTGTGGTTATTTAGGAAAAGCAGGTAGGAAGGAGGAGGGAAACGAGGAAGGAGAGAAAAACAGAGAGGCAGTGAGTTGGCAGGGGCTCCCACACCCAGTGCAGGCCAGCAATCCTACCCATGCAGGGCCAGGCACCCAGCTGGTAGCTGGTGTCTAGCAGGCTGCTGGACTCCGGGACACAGAGCTACGGGGCTTCTAAGTCCTCACTGGCACCTCCCCAGTGGCTCTGCTGGGAGCAGAGGTGCTACAGGTATTCTGTCAGCTGTCCTGGCAAGGCCCAGGGGGCCTGGGGAACTGTTTTTCAACACTCACAGAGTTCAAGTCTACCATGCTCAGTGGGGATCTTTAGTGGGACTTTCTGGAGGCAGTGAGATACCTCCAGCCCCCAAAACATCCCGTCCTGCATCACTGTGATCAAATAGCACGTGTGGGCTGTGTGTGGACGTGCTCAGTATTGCTGAGCGGCCCCCTCTGCATCCTGAGGTCTGTGGGCTGGAGCTGCACACCATGGCCAGAGGTGGGGGGGCTGTGGCCGGGTCTCCTTCAAAGGGCTGGTTGGGGCTGGGCCCCCACCTGTTGTCTACCCTAAGCACAGCTGCTGCCCTGTGGAGACTGAATCCCTGGTGCACCTGAGCCTTGGGGAGGAAGTCCCATCTCTTAGAATGATTGGAGATTTCTAGGGATAGAACCTGAAAATCTGCATTTTGAATGAACTCGTGGGGATTGTGACACAGGTGTGCCCTGGACCAGCAGGTGAGAACTTTCTTGTGTCTGCAGTGGACAGTCAGGTTTCCCAGTGAGACAGAGTGGAAAGGAGGTGGGTTCCCCATCCACCCTCAGCCCCACAGAACTCAAGGCCAGAGCTGGGGCTGCTCCCAGTGGCAGGAGGGGTGGTAAGGCTGGGCCTTGCCCCAGGGCCTCCATACAGGTCACTTCCTCCCCACGCCAGAGTCCAGTTTGTGGACACACTTTGGGAATATGGAAAACAGAAGCCTGACCAGCACCCAGCATACCAGCACAAACTCTAAGTAACACTGTGGCCAAATTCACCACCCTACGATTTAGCCATCATAAAATAATGATTAATTAAAAATTTGGATTTACATAAGTTCACTTTTTTTGGTATTGATCTTCCCATTCTTTTTATCACTTCAGATGACCATTTAGAGCTAACATAAAATTAAACAAATTAAAATAAATTCCTCTAGCCCACTGTTTAAGGCCACACACCATTATGAGAGTCATCAGCCACACATAGACAGACCACAACTCCCTGAGACCCAAACCTCCCATCCCACCTTTTAAACTGTTATTTTTGTGTGTGTGGGGGGTGCATACCTGGACTCTCTCTGTCGCTGTTGGCCACAGCTGTCGACACAGGACCTTCTTGAGGACGTCAGGGAGGAGGCTGACCGTCACCAGCAGCACGACAGCCAGCCAGGCGGGCCCACTGGACAGCATCTGGATGAACACGTAGTACATCCTCTGGTAGTTGAGGAATGGCCTGTGGAGTGGGGGAGGGGCACAAGGTCAGAGGGCTCCAGACACCTGTTCCCTGTCCAAGCAAGGTGGCCTTTTCTTCTGGGAATTGTCACTTTTGTCAATGACTGTCCCTGGGAGCTGTTTAGCACCTGCTCTGATGGACCACATAAAAAGTGAGATGCGGACCCGCCCAAAGGACACTGGGGCATGTGGACAGAGCAGGGGTGGCTCGGAGGTGAGGGGCCTGGTATATGGTTTCTGAGCAGCACAGGAAAAGCAACTAAAACAGTGGAGCCTCCCGTCTCAGAGCCTCGGTGTGACCGATGCTTCCTTATATGGAAAGACATGTTATTTCTGCCCCAAAGGCTGGGACAGCGTCCCCACTAGGAGCACTGACGATCCCGAGATGTCTGTGCTGGGTTCTGAGCCGGAATGAGGCCTGTGGGTACGGTGCCCACCCTTAGTCACGTGGCCCATCCCCTGCACAGCTTGTCATGGATGCCTCGGTGCTGGCCTTGCTATAGTTGAGGGACACAGGGACAGCTCCCCACCACCAGAAGACATGGTTAGACTGGGGTGGGGAGCCTGGGGCCAGCATGGAGAGTGGGGACAGGTGGGCTGCGGCAAGGAAGCGTCAACATGTTCTCTGGCCACTGGGGCCACCAGCTGACCAGGATAACAGACAGATGTGTGGCCCCAGGCCAGGGCCCTATGGGCTGTGGGAATTTTCATGCCCCTTCCGAGGGACCCCCTCTCCTGCATGCTGTGCTTGATGCTAAAGACCTGGAATGGAAAGGACCCTGTGCTGAGCTGCACAGGAGGCTCCCGCCCCGCTCAGGGGTCTGTCTTGGGGAAGCCCTGAGTATAGGGACTGCATGGGGAACACAGTGAGCACTAATGGAGCATGTGTCTGGAGTCTCACGGGATGAGTAGGAGCTCGCAGGATGGGAAGGGCGTTTGGGCAGAGAGAACAGACTGTGCAGAGGCTGCTGCTGGCTTCCTCCCAGACAGGTCACACAGCCTCACCTCCTGGCCAGCTTATCATGACCATCTCTGAACTGACTGCTCTGTGCACATGGCCTCACCAGTTCAACCTCACACAGCCTCCACAGTCTTTGTAGAAGAGCAGCCTGACACTGCTGTGCTTATGTTCATCTTCCTATGACTGGTCAACTAACCATCACGTCGGACCAAAGCCAGGACCCTTGGGCTGACAGGTCTGGAAAGGGCCTGGCTCAGCTTTCCAGTCAGGCCCAGTCCCCCCGCCCTCCAATCCCCACCGCCTGCTGCTGTCCACACCAGAGGCCCCGGACAGGCTCGCACCTGCTGCTGAGCCAGAGCCCCTCCCCCCAGCGAGGCCTTCCCCCAGTCAGGCTGCGGCCCACTGCAGTCCACTGGCAACGAGGTCATCTCCTCCAGACGCAGCCTGGCAGATGCTCTGCACAGCACCTTGTTGGGAGGCGTTTAGAAATGTCTGCTATTGCCACCATGATGATTTTCCTCTGGTTTCAGCTTAAACGACTTTTTTGAGACTTTCAACCCTTGGGCAGAGTGTGCTGTCTGCTCTGTGCTGCCCACTTGTAGGTAGTACCACCAGGCAAGTCTCCCGCCATCCCAGTGTGCTGGTCACAGGAGCAGCCTTGTGCCTGGCCTGCCCTGCACCCCAGGAACAGGTGTGATACCTGGCACCCAGGGGACAACCCACGCAGCCACCAAGGCTGTGAGGGACAGGTGCCTTGAACCCCTGCAGGCACAGACAATCACGTCACGTTGAGTGAATTCATACCAGATAATCCCTCCCCAGAGGAGGGAAAAGACGACGTAGAAGAGCAGTGAGCCCCAGATGACAAAGTGGTTGATCCAGGTCCAGTAATGCGTGTCCAGTGCCAGCTGGAAGAGAGCAAGACGGTCAGCGGTGTCACTGCAGGCCGTCAGTGTGCCTGGGGCAGGGAAGGGCAGAGCCAGCACAGAACAAGCTGCAGTGTGAACACAGCTCACGTTGATGTTCTTTGGGAAAAGAAAGCAGAGCCTCACCCTGCTACCAGGCAAAGAGCACTAGGACGTGGTGGCCCACTAGTGACGCTGTCCAGGAGACCCCGGACCCTGGGGAGGCAGGGCGGAAGCGTGACCCCACACGGGCTGCACACTGAGGCACTGGCTCATAGCCCTGCCCAGAGGGGTCCTACAGGTCTGCAGACTTCCATAAGAATGTTCCAGATAGTCCCTCACTTGACTTTAAAGAGCTAAACCTTCCAAAAGACATTAATTTGTTTCAACTTAAATGCACTTTGACTATACCAGGGGCAGGACTAATGCCATTTAAGAGAATTCTGACTCGAACTCTCTCATAAAGCCACCTTTTGTGTGATTCTGCAAGTTTGTATTCAGATGGGATCCCTGTTGTGCACTCCAACAGAGCAAGTGAGCTGACCAAGTTTAAACAGCTGGCAGTGACCCTGAGGGCAGTGGACAGCTGAGGTAGTTTCGGGGAAGGGGAGACCTCCAGCCTCAGGGAGAGGGGGGATTTGTAACTCAAAGGATCAGCAGGGCAGGACCCACGGGTAG
Organism: Galagoides demidoff; assembly: GCA_963574575.1. Classification (NCBI taxonomy): domain Eukaryota; kingdom Metazoa; phylum Chordata; class Mammalia; order Primates; family Galagidae; genus Galagoides; species Galagoides demidoff. The sequence continues at coordinate 12,803 of CAUYQV010088117.1, forward strand.
GGTGATGTCATTACCTTCAGTGTGACTGTAAATACCATCGCTGTGAACACCAGCATCCCAAAGGTCCAATTTCCAAATATCTGTTTGGGAAAAATCGTCCAAATAATCTCTTGTTATCTTGCAGTTTCCCTCCTGCACAGTCAAGACACGTTTCAGAAAATACACATTGTTGCTCTTGCGCACCGACACCTCATACCCCAAATACTCTGCACTGCACCTTCTTCCTTGAAGTAAAAGGAGCTGGTGGGGACACCTGGACACAGCAAGGCCCACAGCGCTGCCCAGTGCAGTCTGCGCCTCGCCAGTGGGCCAGAATCCACCTGCTCTGAGCTTCCCACTACTCCCTGTTCAATCACAGCAAACGAGAGCAAGAAAAACACCCACAGCTGATCTCTACACACGCAGGTGCAGACTCTTGTTCAGGTTTTATGCAGAAGAGGCATCGACCCTACCACCTGTAGGTCTCGGCATAAACCAGGAAAGTCTGTGGCAATTTCCTTTCCACTTGACTCACACTCCTGCCTACTGTTGAAGAGAACGGCTGCTAAAAAACCGCAAGAAAATGACTCAAACACAGGGATGGGACTTTCCTCTGGACACCTGGGGAAGGAGACGAGGAGACAGACAGGACAGAGGTAGTCCTGCTTGTGGCCACGGCCAAGGAGAGCCAGCAGGACCCTGTGCTCCCGCCTGGCCAGTCAAACCCGGGGAAACAACACGTTTCTCAACCACAGAGACACAAGCAAAGTGAAGGACCTGCACCTTCAGAGCTGCTCCTCTCGGAGGAAACCAGGCGACTGGGATTTCACTCTGCTGGGACTGTTTTCCTGGAGGAGATTTCACACTAGGTATGGATCTACCTGAACTGTGCCCCTCAAAGAACATTCCCTGTATTTCTTTAAAGTAAAATTAAGTTTTAGTTTACCAGGAACCAAAAAACTAGAACACAGATGGTTTTTCTTTATTGCTAGCGTTTGGCCCAGGTGAAGGTACAAGGGCAGGTAGTGGGACTTCCAGAGAGAGCCAGGACACCCACCATGGACACAGACCCAGGCCTGCCAGCGTCCCTCACTTCACTCTCCAGTTCCTTGCTGCCACTGGAGCCAGACCCCTCTTTTGGCTCAGAAACAGCCACTCAGGTGGGTATACACTTCTCAACCTGGGCCACTCTGCCCCAAGAGACACCTGGTCATGGCTGGAGACATCTCCACTGTCAGAGCCTGTGGGGAGGCTGGGCTGCTGGATGAACAGGACAGCAGCCTACGAAAGAACCACCCAGCCCCAAACGTCCAAGCACAGAGTGGTGGTGGGGGGAACTTCAACACACATTCTCCGAGATGGGCGCCTTTTGCCGTGCTCAGCTTTGGGGGCAGGAATGTTTTGTAAGTCTAAGACCTGCTGAGGTGGGGCAGCAGCCTGCTGGGACATTTGGATGGAAGGTGCTGGGAGCATGTGGCTGCTTGGTCTAATTGGAAGCCGACTTTTTACCAAAGGGAGAACCACAGCAGGCCTGGGTGGTTGTGCACCCCAACAGGCACCTGGGACCAGCCTGGCTTTCCACTTTCTCCCCCTCGTCCTTGGCCATCCCACCACAACCCTAAAATAGATAACAGCAAACTGTGGGCACTGAGGTTGCAAAACCAGAAATGTGCCCCTCGTGGGCACCCAAGCCGGAGCAGCTCTGGCCACGTGAATGGCTTCCAGGTCTCCCTCCTGCCCCGGTGCCCTGGACGGGGGTCACAGTCACCTACAGTCAGCAGGCTGCCTCCTGATGGAACAGCTGGGCCACAGCTTCTGTGCTCACAGGGAGATAACAACAGGGCCCAGCCATTTCAGACCCAGAATCAGGGACACGGGTCAGGATCCTTAGGAAAGCTGGACTTGTCCTCCTGCATCTCCCTATCCTCAATGCCACCCACTGGGGATAGTCACCCTGTGACTCTGTAAAGTTCTCTTAAAATCTTAATCTATTTGGGGCGGGAGCCCCCAGCTTAAGGGCCAACAGTCAATTTGGCTCTGTGCCCTCTGGCCATGATTCCTGTCAGCTCTGGGGAGGTGGCTGAGCCCCTGGGCACTTGCCCCCTTTCTTGAAAGGGGTTGGGAGAGAAAACTGTTTCCCAAGTGACATCAGGCCCACCACAGTGCAGCCTCCTGCTTCCAATTCCCTTAGGACTCAGGCTAACATGATGCCACATCTCAGCTGAGAGTGTGACTGATCTGCTGGCCTTGTTCCTGTCCTGGTGGCTCAGCAGAGCTGTCCTTGGGATACGCATACCCTCCCTTGCATGTGAGTTAAATCCCCCATCCTGAGAATGACTATCCTTATAGGAAGTTTCCTACTCAAAAAAGCCTCCAAACCCAGGCCATTCTTTACATCTAAAAAATACCCTAGACAAACACAATGCGAGTTTTCTCAAGGTCATGGTCCCGGCCCCTGCTACGTTCCCTTCCTGTAGGCTACCGATCAGTCTGCCTGTCCCCACAGTCCAGGCATGGCTCTCCTGCTGTGTTCTGACTTCTCCAGAAGTGCATCCCAGGCTTTCCACAGCACAGGTAGGAATACCCTGAGGTTTACCGGTAACAAAACAGCTGTGTCTTGGGACCATCATCTGTGACGTCAAAATGAGAAATAATTCTGGCTCATTATGTCTATGGAGAAAATGCTCCATAAGTGAATTTTTCTTTTAAAAAAGCTGTCTATAATTCTTTTATTTCTTCAGGAGTTCACACAATCACAAAATTCTTATAGAATTTAGATTCTAAAAAAAGGGGTCCTTGGGTACCGACAGTGCCCAGAGGAGGGTGTCCAGACCCAGCCTTGGTCAGCAGCACTCTAGCTGTGAAGGGTGTGATGTGGGAGAGAGCGGGTGCCAAGAGGGCTGCACACTGCACAGCCTGCCCAGGGGCAGTTTTGCTGGGCGGTGTGAGTTTAGCCTCCACAGAAAGAAGCTGAAAAATCAGTAAGGGGAGCCACTGAGGCACAGTGGGAACCTGCCGCCCCTTGGCCTTGTGAGAGCCTCAGTCACCCCATCACCTGCCCTCTGAATTTCTGTTTCACACATGACAGGGTATGAGTGGATTGTCACTGTGACCAAGGGACACTGTGACTCATCCTGGAATACAGTGCCAAGTCTCCGGTGTAATCTTGTTTGGCGCCCTGATGACTTGGAGCACATCTATCCCCTCAACTGTGCAGCTAGGTACCCAGGCTTCACGGTAACTGGCTCCTGTGTCCCTGTGCACTGGCTCCTGTCTGCCAAGGGCTGCATATGGCTGTGTGGCTACAGTGTCAGGCCCACCTGGCCCCAGTTCTGGGCTAAGGGCTGCCGGGCTCTGGGGCTCCCTGGCTTGGGTGGTGCTGGTCAGAACATGTCCCCTTGGCCTCTCTCCCTGCTGCTACGTTGGACCCTGATGAGTTCTGTCCACTTGTGGCTGACAACAGGGATGTGAGCTAGGTGGGGGCTGAGTTCCACAGACGTGCATCACCTGGGGCTTAGTGTAAGACAGTTGGGGACAGATAGGGAGAGGGAGGTCCCCAGCCTAGGAAACAGGAGCTGGTAAGAACCCTCAGTCTTGGGAAGGGGACATGGAATTGATGCACCAGAGGGTCAACTGCATGCTGGGGCTTCAGGGACCCCCGAGGAGGCCCCTGTGGGAAGGCCCTGAGGAGCCACATCGCCCAGCACACTCTCTAGAATGGGGCCACCTGTGTCCTCTCTTGAAATCGGCCTCCTTCGACTCCGTGGGAAGTCCCTTTCACTCTCAGTCTAAGACCGACACCCGCAAAGCCCAAGACAACCTAAATAACCCCCCCAGGGTGTGAGTTCATCCCCTGACCTTGTACCAGTCACTTATCTGTCTGAACTTCAGTTTCCCCAACCTTCATGTGGTGTTAACGTCCAGCAGAAAGCCTGACGGTGGGGCAGGATGAGGTCTCTGCCAGACAAGGGCGCTCACTGTGGCACGGCAGGCTGTAGGGCCCTGTGACCCCACTTCTCAGAACACAGCGTCTTTGTTCTTCTTAAGACACACGCAGTACACTTATGTAGAGCCTGACCCTAAGTGATCTTATAAAAAATATGTGAGGACTGAAATATGGCTGTTTAACTATATCTATGTCCTGGAGGCACTGGGGAATTAGTCAACTAAAATAAACTAAGACAAAGAATAGGTACTAGAAAAATATACATATTTTAGAATAGTAAAATATGATTTTAATAAATTCTCAAGGCTAATTTAGTGAAAACTGATTTAAGTTATGACAGAAGACAGCACCTTTCAGTAAGGAGAAAACAGAAATAAACAGTAAATGAGTAAACAAATTGCACGGGACACGTAGCGAGACTTAGGTTCAATCCAACAGTCTGGGGGATAAACGAGAGGAAAAGAGAGGTGTTTGGGTTAAATAGAAAACGAGAACAAATCTCTGTGAATCACCCTGGCTTGAGCAGGGCAGTCAGCTGTGCAGCACTCAGAGTCTGCACATTTAAGGAGGGCGGGACTGTGCTGCCGCCCACACTGTGGCTCGCGGCTCCCAGGGAGCACACGTGTGCCAGGGCCAAAGCCACGTACCTGTGTTATGCTGCCTTTTACTTGAAGTCGAGGGAAGCTCAGTTCAGAAAACATCCCTGACTCACCTGGCAGCCCAGCCTGACACAGAAACCCACAGAAGAGACACCACTGCAGGGACGGAAAGGGCACGCCTCTGACAAAGCTGTGGCTCTAAGGTGAGAGAGGCGCGGCAGCTAGCGGCATTTCTACCACAAAGCACACAGAAGTCGTCACATTCAAAAATATTTTCGAGAAATATTTCATTTGTAATGCACTCCAAAAACACAGAGAAAGGACAAAGCCGGGGTGGTCTTACCATGTGCGTGTTGGCAGTCATTATCTGAGAGTGGGAGGGAAGCAAGTGGCAAAAAGAAAAAAGCAAGATACAAATAAAACAAACCCCCAGGAATTATGCAAACAACCAGACAGCCGAATGACTGTTAGAATAAAACTAGAAATCTATGCATTGCAGAGGAGATACTTAAGTACGGTACTTGGGGAGAAACACTAAAATGCGTTACATATGAAATTAATTCCCACGTTACGGAAGCAACGTCTGAGTGACACAACTGAACCTCTCCGTGATTAGCTCAGGGTGGACTGTAAGTCACAGAGACAAGCCTAAGACCCTGGGAAGGGTGTCTCCGAACAAGGTTCCGCAGATGTGGCGTCTACCGACAGGACCTTGCCACACCGTACCCTTCAAAGCAACTGGACAGATAGAGACGAATCCATCTAACCCATGGGAGCCACCAGGCTGCGCTGAGCTTCAGCCCTGCACAGTGACAAGGGTTCGAGGGCTAATTCCCGAGTAGCTAAGTCAGCAAAATTGAGTCCAGTACTGACCTGTCCGTTGTTGGTCACTGTCGTATTTTCAAACATGAAATAAGCACCAAAGAAGAATACTAGAGCATCAAACACTCCCAAGAAGGTCCAGTAGATGAATGCTCGCCAGCGGAGCAGTGCATTCTTGGCGATGTCTCTGTATGAGGAAGACAGGGATCTGAGCTCTGGTGACATGAGCAGATGGCCTCACCCACTGCACGGCCGCCCCTCCATCTGAGTCTCCATGTGCAAACTGCGTGTCCCACAAAGCCACACCTGTGCCCAGCAGCCAGCGCAAAGGGCTCTTGGGATAGGGCATCTTGCTGCACATGTCCTTGGCTGAGGTTTAGGGACTACTTCCTCCCCTTTTCTTAACCACAATGTCACTACAGGCCGAGACACAGAAACACTTGAGCCTCTGAATGTAGTGAGCACACAGCACACATCTCACGGACTGAAGATCAAGTCTACCCACAATGCGCAGTATAGTGTCTCATGCCTGCTAGTCGAGTAACAGAGCCTGCAGCGCATGCTCACCTGCCTCCACAGATCAGCCCACCCACACACACGACAACTTAGAAGCCTGCTCTGTGCTGCTGGCCTTCACCACCCACAGTGTCTGTCTGGGTTCCCAGACATCAAGATCCCACACCGGGGCCTCATGTCCTGATGGGCAGTAAGCAGCCCGTGATTGTGGCAGTGGAGTCAGGAACCACATGTGTGAGGAGACTGCGTGGAACAAAAGCCTCACAGCATGCATGCACACGCACATGAGCACAGACGTGTGAACACAGACACGAGGACAGACACACATGTGAGCACAGACATATGAACACAGACACAGCACAGACATGCACGTGAGCACAGATGTGTGAACACAGACATGTGAGCACAGACACGCACGTGAATACAGACGCATGAGCACAGACACGGGAGCAGACACGTGAGCTCAGATGCGTGACCAGACATGACGTGAGCACAGACACGTGGGCACAGACATGAACGTGAGCACAGACACACGAACACAGACACGTGAGCAAAGATGTGTGAGCACAGACACACAAGCACAGACACGCACCTGAGCACAGATACGTGAGCACAGACATGTGAGCAGACACACGAGGACAGACACGCATGTGAGCACAGACACGCACATAAGCACAGACACGTGAGCACAGACATGTGAACACAGACACGCATGTGAGTACAGATGCGTGAACACAGACATGCACGTGAGCACAGACACGTGAGTATGGACACGTGAGCACAGATGCCTGAGCACAGGCGCGTGAACACGGACATGTGAGCTCAGATGCATGAGCACAGACACGCATGTGAGTACAGATGGCGTGAGCACAGACGCATGAACACAGGCGCGTGAACATGGACACGCACATGAGCATAGACATGTACACACATGCACAGATGCACAAGAGCACGTGTATGCACATGGAATTGAGTGTGCACATGAGCACAAACATACAAGCACAAGGACACACACATGAGCACATGCAAAGCACACATATCAATTCAATGAGCACATGCACGCACATGTCACATACATAAATATGCACACAAGCACACGAGCACTGATGCACATACATGAGCACACATCCCCACAAGCACACACTCAAGCACATATGTGTACATGTCCATGACAGCACACATACAAATGCACACACACACGAGCACACCCAGAGCCCAACACAAGCACAGATGCACCAGTGTGCAGTGCTGAGTGATCTGAATGTGACACTAAACAATAGTTCCTAACTGGAAGACACTGTTACTAGTAATGACACACAGGGTCCCTCTGTATTATTCTTTCTTTCTTTTTTGGAAACTGAGTCTCACTCTGTCACCCCGGGTAGAGTGCCATGGGGACACAACTCACAGCAACCTCCAACTCCTACAATCAAGCTATCCTCTTGCCTCAGCCTCCTAAGTACCTGGGACTACAGGCGCCCACCACGATGCCTGGCTAGTTTTCCTATTTTGGGAAGAGACAGGTTCTCACTCTTTCTTAGGTTGGTCTCTAACTCTTGAGCTCAAAGGATCACCCACCTCAGCCTCCCAGAGTGCTGGGATTATGAGCCTGAGCCACCACACCCAGCCTGTATCACTTCTTACAACTATATGTGGATCTAAAATTATCTGAGAAGTAGAAATTTAATTAGAAAGACAAGAGGAAAAACAGTAGCACAACGAATCTGCCAGAGATCTTGGTGGCAGCTGTGAAACAGCAGAGAAACATCTTTTCCTGGTGATTAAAACAAACTGCCCAGAAGAGCCCTCTGAAGTTGCACTGCAGACTTTCTTTTCCTCATTTAATAAAACATGCTTGGTTTTAAAGGACGATTTACCTGTAAACTCACTGGGTCCCTGCACAGCTGTCACAAGCACAGTGAAGTATGACCTGACCTTAGATGTCCCTTTCTAATGCAACAAAAACTACTGTGGTCCCATGAAGTGCCCTTGAATTACATCTCTTCCTGTGTTAAGAGCCTCCTAAAGAAGCAGGGGTATTAGCTGACACCGGATGCTCCTGACTTCCAAGTGACGTCCACCAGGCGTCTGTGGAGGGACCTTGGTGCTGCCTGAGCTCTGGAGCAAGGCACCATCACCCACTGTACAGGGCGGCACCCCAGAGCCCCCACACAGACGCTGCCCGTCACCCACCTATACAGGGAGGGCCTCCCAGAGCCCCACGCAGAAGCTGCCCATCACCCACCTATACAGGGTGCCCCCCCCCCAGTCGCCTCACACTCGCTGCTTGTCACCCACCTGTACAGGGTGGGGTCCCTCCTGAGCGCGTCCATGCTGACGTGCTGCTCCATCAGACTGTACAGGAGGATCGGCAGGGACGTGAAGCTGATGTTGTACAGCGTCAGATATGCAGTGTCATACAAAGTCTGGAGAAAGAGGAGAACAACACCTCACTGCATTCTTACAACCTTTTTGACAATTTGATTGCAATATCAGAAGACCCACGAACATGCACAGAACACATCTACCATGCATGAGGAGCCATCTTTCCAGATACAGAAGCACCAGGATGACTTTCAAAGTTTCATATTGGAAACTAGGAAACTACGATTAAAATCAGTCCTTTGGCTTTGATTATTCTTGCCCTGGGCACTTCTAGTGACAAGAGATGGCCACATGCCTCTGTACACACTGATACCAGGATGACCCAGAGGCCTTGAGGACCCCTGGTTTAGGCCAGGCCTTGCAGTTAGGGTTAGAAAGCCCAGCACAGCCCTGCCTGGGCCTGGGCCGAGGCAAGTCTCGGCCACATGGTTCCCTGGTGGGCATCTCAGACACACATCACACCAGAGAACACAGAGCCTGCAGCACGCTTGGCCCTCTACCTCACCTAAGGGGACACCTCCCCACCTGTGGAGGCCTCACTGTATGTCCTTCAAGCCCCCTCTGCCCAGAATGGCCCCCATCCAGGCAGGGTCACAGCTCAGACAGCTTCTGGTGTGAGGCGCTGGGACTGACCTGCTGTGAGAACCCGCAGAAGAACTGGAACAAGAACTGCGGCAGAACAAAGCAGACGTTCTGAAAGAGAAGCCAGGCTGTTAGTCCGAGGTGCCGCGGGGAGATGCTTACTCCGCACGCCTGCTCGCTGCAGGGAGCACAGGCTTGGGGTGCTCCTCTCTGACTTCAGTGGCAACTACCATGGGGAAGCAAGTGAGCCTGGCACTTGAGGATGGACAGCATAAAGGGGAACCTGTTAGCTGAGAGGAGCCAGGAGGGAAGGCAGGCGTCAGAATACACATGGAAGAGTTAAGCCTCAGGATAAATACAGGATTATTCAAAGGAAGTGTAAATTAATGTCCCTGCCTCAGATATCTTACAACTGAGAGGTTCTAGTTGGTTCCACACTCTAGTCTGTGGAAGTACTGGGCTTTCTTCTCATGCCCCAGCATCCCCAGCTCATGTTCCAGGACCCCTGTGGGTGCCCGACACTGCTCATGGTACCACACCCTAAGTACTCTGCCTTTCCTGTGCCCACTTACTTAGGACAAAATTTAATTTATAAATTACGCACAGAGAATAGTGACGTAAAATGGAACCACTGTAACAAAGTACAGAGTTATGTGAAGGTGGTTTCTCTCTCCCTCTCTCACAACATTCTCCCCCTTCTTCCTGTGATCTGTTGCCTTCCTCACTGAGACGGCTCCCACATGGCTCACAGGGGGAGTGCAGAAAGTAGGGAGGGGGGCAAAGGAGGGAGTCACATCCTCCGGGATGGAGAGAGATGGCCTGAGATTTCATCACGTTACTCAGCGTAGAGCACAATTTAAAACATATAAATTGTTTATTTCTGGAATTTTCCGCTTAGTATTTTTAGGCCTCGGTGACCGTGGCTAAGGTGATGAGGGGTCCACTGTAATCAGAGTGACCCCTTCAGCTCTGACTATGGCATCATGGAACGGTGGGAGGCGGGGCGGTCCTACCTTGTAAAAGAAGTACTGCACCAGCTCGGATATCCTGATGTAGTAGAAATGCCCGTGAACAAGCAGCATCTTCTTCAAATGCTTAAACTTGGGTATTGCATAGTCACTATTCCGGGCAGCCTGCCGGCCCTCCTTCCCAATGATCCCTGCAATTGGGAAGCAGAATAAGGACAGGTGACGACATGGTTGTGAGTGTCCCCAGGTATGATGACTGGGTCACGGGGGTGTCCTACATGTGCCACCTACATGCTTGGGCAGCACCTGGGTCACTGCAGCAGCAGCTGCTGCCTGTGCACCAGGTGGAGGGGCGGAGCTTACCTATGCACCTCAGGTGGAGGGGTGGCGCTCACCTATGTGCACCAGGTGGAAGGGCGGCGCTCACCTATGCACCTCAGGTGGAGGGGTGGCGTTCACCTATGTGCACCAGGTGGAGGGGAGCCGCTCACCTATGTGCACCAGGTGGAGGGGCAGTGCTCACCTATGCACCTCAGGTGGAGGGGTGGCGCTCACCTATGTGACTCAGGTGGAGGGGCAGTGCTCACCTATGCGCCTCAGGTAGAGGGGTGGCGCTCACCTATGTGCACCAGGTGGAGGGGCAGTGCTCACCTATGTGACTCAGGTGGAGGGGCGGCGCTCACCTATGTGACTCAGGTGGAGGGGCAGTGCTCACCTATGTGACTCAGGTGGAGGGGCGGCGCTTACCTACACCCACGTGGGCTTCCAGGATCATGCTGACGTCGTTGGCGCCATCTCCGATTGCTAACGTAATAGGGTGCTCTTTTGAAAGTTTGATTAATTTAACAATCTGTAAAAGAAATAAACGCAGAATTTATCTTCTATGTCTCACTTCTGCGCACGTCAACACCAATCAGGCAGAAATCACAGAGGCGCAGTCGGTGTGGGAGGGAGACTGCTCACTTGGCCTTCATTTACTTCATTTGGTACCTTTTGTCCACAGAGGGTAAAACATTTCTTATTGAAAACAAAACAAAATAAAGCAAAAGTAATTAAAATATCGTGAACTGAGACGGCCAGAAAGTAAACGTGGATGGCAGAGAGGTACACGACGAGCTTCTGGTCACTGCTGTTAATCCATCCCTGTGTTTAAATACCCAGGGACAACAGTAAACACGAAATTCTATCAGGAGACACTGCTTGTCCGAGGCATTCCAAGTGATTTGGTATAGGACATCTATTTTATGAAATAAGACATTCCTAACACTATTTTAATCCTCACATTTGTTATGTGTGCAAATTCAAACATGATAATTTAACACAAATCTATTTCCACATTTTTAATTTCCTTGTAGTTTTTAATTTTCATTTGTGTGTAGCTAAGTGTGATGGTCCAAGACACAAGGGTAAAAGGACAGGGTGTGGGCACTGCCTTCTCGTCTCCGGAGGGACTGAAACACAGAGCAGCTTGTATCAAACGTCTCAGACTCTAGCCAATGATGTGAAGATCCCACAGGTCACCGTGTGAGGCTCACGCAGAACTGAGCACCCGGGAGGAGCAGGAAATAAGCCAGATGGAGTATCTGTGAGTCCCTCAGTCCCAGCCTGACACTCTTGACTCCTGAACCACCCCAGGGACAGCAGGGTCACGGGGCACACCCACCCATAGGCCCACAGGCCACCTCACTCTCGGTGTCTACAGTTTGCACGAGAAGTGCTTCCAACACCCTCTGGGTCAAGCTGAAAAGTTAAAGGGTTTTTTCATGAACAGTATGAGCTAAATTGGCCTGTTTTACTTAAAATGTGGTATAACAATGCTAGAACTGTTCTAGTTTTACTGATGTCAGAAAAATACCCATGTTTACATATATCCCATAGTGCTTTTAAAGGTATTTAAAAAATATTTCAAGTTTGTATTTCCTGTGGAAACATGGCTGACTGAGGGGTCTGGAGTCTGACGGATGAGAAGTCAAATTCTGCTGCCCTGCAGCCCCTGGAGGGTCATTTCAACCCGTGGAACCAGGAGGCCTCATTCCGCCCTCAGGCTGTTCCACAGGTTGTTAGCTGCTCTCCGCAGGTGCTCAAAACACACTGCGTCCTTTCCCTCCCATCTCTAGCACAGATTTCTCACAAATGGCTGAGACATGATATTATCTCATGCAAAGCACCAGGGCAGCCCTCCTGGCCTTGTCCCTGGAAGGCAGTGTCCCTGGCTGGGACAGTGCCCATTAATTGCTGAGGCTGACCTAATAAGCACAGTTGGGTCTCATTTTAAATCCTTATCGCTTTGCCTCTCGTTTAAAAAGGTGATTTTAGGAATCACAAGTTGTGAGACCTAAAAAGGGTTGCAGCATCCCCTCACCAGTCCACCCACCCGCCCACCAGCGGGGGAGGTGGGCAAGACCTGGGCTTTCTGCAGAGGGGCCATTCGGCAACACAGCACAGCACTGCAGTTCCGGCAGACCTCCAAGAAGAGCTCCCGGTAGTTGGCGGAGCTCCCATCTTCTCGGGGCTTCATGATAAGGGACAGGGCAGCCCCATCGATGATTAGCCCATAGTCCTGCAGGTCCGCTGAAAACCTGTGAGGGAATACAAGTCAGAAAGTCACTGGAAACTGAATTTACACATTTTGGAAGACTAGATATTTTTTGGATATGTATAGATGTTACAAATACATGTGGTAAAGAAACTGGTGTTTTTATTTGATCAGTACCAACTTTACATCATTGGATGTGATACCTGTGACTACATCGCAACACTGTCTTAATGAAACATTCTTATTTAGCCTACATAAAGCACATGTTCCCCTCTTTGTGGATTCATGTGTAATTTCTAGCACTTCTGGAACAACAGTGGAGTATTTATCGTACAGGCTAGAGGTCAGTCTTTCTTCCCAAACTTCTAGGACTCACTGGCTAACCTTGGCTTTTTTTTTTTTTTTGAGACAGAGGTCACTTTATCACCCTCAGTAGAGTGGTGTGGTGTCACAGCTCACAGTCACCTCCAAATCTAGATTCTCTTGCCTCAACCTCCTGAGTAGCTGGGACTAGGTGCCCTCCCCGCCCCCCAATGCCCAGCTATTTTTTTGAGATGGGGTCTCACTCTTGCTCGGGCTGGTCTTGAACCTGTGAACTCAGGCAATTTACCCATCTTGGCCTTCCAAGTGCTGGGATTACAGGCATGATCCACCACGCCTGGCCTTGACCTTGGCTTTCATCTGCACGCTAACATCACCTTGCTTTTCTGCCCAGATAGCCTGAGTTGGAGAGAACGTGGTTGTAATTTCCCTTTACTGGGTTTCAAAATTATAAGGAATGTCTCTAATTCCTAAAAGGAATCCTGAAGATTAGGTGAAGGGAAGTCTATTTTTATGAATACTTTAAAATCTGCATATGCTTTTGCTTTGCCTACATTAGTGAAAATTTAAAATGTTTCAAATAATTTTCAATCTCAGATAATGACAATAATACCATCAAGGACCACAGTGATAAAAGGTATCTGAAGAAATAGCTTAATCTTCTTAGAAAATGACAACTTGGGCATGTGCCGGCCGTCCTGGACAAACACTTGCGTATACAAACATTCCCGTCCTCCCCGGCAGAGGTGGCTCTGCGGCAGGGCCACAGAGCCCCCAGCAGGGAAGCCGAGAATAATCCCATCCACACCATTTTATTTATTTATTTTTCAGTTTTTGGCCAGGGCTGGGTTTGAACCCACTACATCTGGCATATGGGGCCAGCGCTCTACTCCTTTGAGCCACAGGCGCCGCCCCCCATCCATACCATTTTATCATCAGTTGGTCACATGTGTCTTTTTGCAGCTGTTACCCAGCAGTCTGGAAGTGAATGTGCACACACACACATACGTGTAAAAAGATGTGATGACTCTGAAGGAAAGAGCTCCTGTCTCATTCCCAGTTTTAATTAGACCCACCACAGGCCTGGTATAAAGCCCAGGAGAGAACTGAATTCCCACTCTCCTGCGGCGGATGGATGGTGCCTACCCTGAGAAAGTGTCCCGGGTCAGGCTGCCGCTGCCACGTAGGACAGTCTTGCTGAGCTCGAAAAGCACATCGTGCAAACTCTGCTCCTCGATCTTCTTGGTGGTCAGCTCAAGCAGCTGTGTGCTCCTCCTGAAGAGCTTGCAGGCGTAGCAGGTGGCCGCCGCCGTCTCCATTTTGTCCCCTGTGAGGACCCAGACCTTGATCCCAGCCTTCTGCAAGGCTTCGATGGTATCAGCAGCTTTCTCCTGGAGCCTGAGGGTGGGGGGACAAAACACTAAGGAAAACTGACGGTGACAGAGGCAAATTGGAATAAAGTGTTCCAGAAACTTCGAAGCTGTGAAAATACTTGAGTCAAAATAAAAATACCCTGATGCTCACTCACAGTCTTGCCACAGAGCCCCTGGGCTTTTAAAGTTGGAAATTAACCTTTTTCAATGACACACATCCTAGTGTCAGACAGGTACGTACAGATGAAGTAGCTGAGGAGGACAGCGGATGCTTTGTGTGATCTACATTTGACAAGCACAGCAGGTCTCCGTGTAGATGAGACTGCCACCTGGAGAGGAGTTTTGGGATCTGGACCAAGATGGTCAGAGATATTCATCACCTTTTGTTTGGTATTAAAATTGTTCTGAGTTTGCTACTAAGTAACCTAGGACCCAGGATCTTCTAACATAACACAGAACGCTGATGACACCACCAGTGACCAGCTCACATGCACCATGGCCTCAGCAAGCACAGAGCCACCTGTCACTCCCACCATAACCTTACAGGGCGAGGACTCTGCTGTTACCCTCGTGGTACATATGGAAATCCCAAAGCTTCAGATACTATAAAATGTGTCTGAAGGTAAAGGGTTCTTCTCACACTGCTGAGGCTGTGTCCTGCCCTTGGAAGGTCTGATATCAAAATCACATTTGCCTCATTGGTGGCCTGCCTTTTTTTTTAGATTTTAGAGTCCTTACTTTCAACAGGCATATGAAGTAGTGTGTTGTGTTTCTATAAAGTACTGAACAGAAGGAATAGACTAAAATTCTAACATAATGATTTGGCTAGACTTTGTGGAAAGTCTCAATATCATACAATCATAGCACTCTAGTGAGGAAAAACACCTAATAATTTTAGAGGTTTAATGATAAATACCTCTAATTTTATAATCTTTATTCAAAGGGAACTAAGGCCCAGAGAGGTTTGTATATATAGGGGCTAGAGATTTTGGAGAAGTAATTTGTAACCAAGTATCATCACTTTGTAATGCCCCCTGGAGGCATTAACTCTCCAATTTTCCTTGACCTCACCCAGCCTAGCCGCCACTCCACTACCTGGGGTCTGCCTGGGGTCTGCCTGGCTGTTCTGTGGGCAGTCCCCATCTGCAGCAGCCACTGCTCTGCCCCCACCCCTGCCTTCAGGGAGCAGTCTCTACTGTTCCCCTTGCAAAGACCATGCCCTGGGACATCCCTCTTCTCTCCAGGGAGTGTCGCTTGGCACCAAAACAGAGCTTGGTGCCAGTGACTGAGCCATCACTACGCACACCTCACGTGGTGCTTTGAGCTCTTACTGAATGGGAATGTGACTTAAAAACTGAATGAAGGTGGCTTGGGACCCATAGCTCAGTGGTTAGGGTGCTGGCCATACACCGGGGCTGGCGGGTTTGAACCCAGCCCGGGCCTGCTAAACAAAAGTGACAACTGCAACAAAAAACATCTGGGTAGTTGTAGTGGGCGCCTGTAGTCCCAGCTACTTGGGAGGGTGAGGCGAGAGAACTGCTTAAGCCCAAGAGTTTGAGGTTGCTGTGAGCTGTGATGCCATGGCATTCTACCAAGGACAACAAAGTAAGACTCTGTCTCAAAAAAAAAAAAATTTTTTTTTTTTTTTTTTAAAAACTTAAAGAAACACAAAATCAACCAAACCACAACTTCCTGCATTGCCCAACACTCCATTCAGATCAAGAATTCCGGAAACACAGCAGAGCCTCTGCAGCTGACCACCTCCTTAAGTGGACCTGAATTTTCACAGACCAGACATGCCCCACATGGACGTACAGTGCAGCAGGCCATCCCTTATGCTGACCACCTCCATATGTCAGCCAGCGTGTTACAGTCCATGGGTGGTCAATTTACAGAGGTTCTTCCGTATTTGTTAAAGACATTATGAAAATGGATAGTTAGAGGATTTAAGTTTGGGACAAAAATGGATCTTCAGATGTTCAAATTTTTAACCTCTTCCAAAAGATTAACTCTTAGTAAATTTCTGAAAGTTTCTGTTTCTAACTTTGAGTATTTTTTTCTCTTCTCCCTCCCTTCAAAACAAATGGTAATCTATGTTTTCCTCTGCTCTCGACGCGAGAGAGCAGGCGATGACCATTTCTCAGCAGATGAAGCTCAGCCCACCCAGGCTGGGCTGTAGAAGGGACCAGACGGTCCTTCCCTACAGGTCTCTGAAAATTGAATTGGCAATTTAGCCAGAAGTTTTTTTCTTTATAAAGTTCCACTCTGTTAAGTTTTTCACTAAGTGATGACAAACTCATCAATTAATTGAAGTTCTAAAAAGTAACACCTGTATCTAGAAAGTACTAGGAACAGAACTAGTTACTGATTTCATTCTAAAGAATAATTTTAAAACCCCTCTATCTTGACCATCTGTAATATGTGCAAATGGTATTTTCACTATTTTTGAGAGTATCACTTCAGGCATCTCATTCTCCCAAGGTAAGACAGTGTCCAGGCATGACCTGGCATGGCACATAGTGGGCAGACTAGCTTCTGCCTGAAGGATCAATTCCTATTTCAGACATTCTGTGTCTGGCTCGGCTGACATCTGGCTCCCCCTGAAGGGTTCCTGCCCTCCTTGTGGGAGTGGGAGTGAGTCAGTCCTCCGTGACCAGGAGAGCTACTTTGTCAGGAGCCCAGCATCTGGCCCGTCTCCCTCCTGCTTCCTACCTCACCACACACCCCCTTCATCTCCCACAGTGAGTGGAAGCAGCCCAAGGCCCTCACCAGATACAGAGATGCCAGGTTCCCAGCATAGCCTGCAGCAGCCTATGGAGCTGTGAGTCAGATAAACCTCCTTCCTTTGTGACTTCCCGGCCTGGGTCTCCTTTCTAGAGGCACAGAGGAACTGAGCGCCATGGACCGTGCCCTGACACGCAGCGCATGGGACTAAGCGCCGTGGACCGTGCCCTGACACGCAGCGCATGGGACTAAGCGCCGTGACCGTGCCCTGACACACAGCGCATGGGACTAAGCACCGTGGACTGTGCCCTGACACACAGCGCATGGCACTGAGCACCATGGACTGTGCCCTGACACACAGCGCATGGCACTGAGTGCTGTGGACTGTGCCCGGTCATGCAGCGCATGGCACTGAGCTCCGTGGACCGTGCCCTGACACACAGTGCATGGCACTGAGCGCCGTGGACTGTGCCCGGTCATGCAGCGCATGGCACTGAGCGCCGTGGACCGTGCCCTGGCATGCAGTGCATGGCACTGAGCGCCGTGGACCATGCCCTGACACACAGCGCATGGCACTGAGCGCCGTGGACTGTGCCCTGACACACAGCGCTTGGCACTGAGTGCCGTGGACCGTGCCCTGGCACGTAGTGCATGGCACTGAGCGCTGTGGACCATGCCTGGGCACACAGTGCATGGCACTGTCATTTGCTTCTGAACATCAGTTCGGCATTTACCTGTCCTCAACTGCAGTGGCGCCGAGCAGAATAAGATCTTTCTCTATTTGCTCATAGGCTTCTGCTAATTTTTTTTCTCGATCCTGAAGAGCCACTTTGGCAGCCTGTAGCAGTTTGCAAATTCCTTCGTATTCTTCTGGGATGAGCCTTTTGTAGGCAATGCACAGGGTCCGGAGCCCCTCCTGGGGAATACAAGGCGGAATGCAACTTGGACACAAAGTATCACTCCAGTTACTATTTTCGATAATTTTCTCCAGATCCCATTTTTCTAATTAGAATGACAAACCAAAGAATTACAACCCAAACAATCTGAATATAGATAATCATGGATCATAAAATCTCCAGACTAGTAAGCCTAGACATACATAATACACATCACAGCCACCACACCAAAAGACAGACTTCGTTTCTTTATTCTGACAAGTGCAGAAGTACAGGCAGACTTTTCTTAGGATGATAACTTGTAATTCTATGGATAATATCAAGTAATATTTCTAAAGTAAACATACTTTGAGTGGGGATCTTTTAAGGTAGTTTGATCCTGCTCAATGAAGTGGCTCCCCCACCACTAGCTGACGGAATGAACACCCGGCTTGGCCCATGGGATCCACTGAGTTGCCGCTGTGACTGAGAGGAGAGGCCGGAGGTCTCATCATGCCCCCCCTTCCTGAAGATGTCAAGGCCTCCGCAAACCTTCAGGTCCTCAATTTACATTACAAGCACGTTCAGTGACTTATCAGAATCCAATAAATTAACAGACTTCCTCTTCTTAACTTAAAAAATTCTGAGTCTTGGAGAGAAGGAGATGGGTTTGCTCCCACTCAGTGGGCACAATGTAAGGGTATGTGTCATACCTCTTGGGTGTGGGACACAATTACAAGAGGGACTCTACCTACGAAATGCAAACATTGTAACCTAGTTGTTTGTAACTTCACATTTACCTGAAAAAAAAAAAATTTCAAGCCAAAAAAGCTTCACTTCTTCCAGGAATGACAAATCAAAGAATCTATAAATCCACCTATAACCTATAAGCCCCCACTTTCAGATATTCCACCTTTTGGGGCCAAACCAATGTATTTCACACATTGATTGATAACATTACCTGTAACCCCTGTCTCCCTGAAACGTATAAAAGCAAACTGTCACCCAGCCACAGTGGGACCATGTGCTCAAGGCTTCCTGGTGTGACTTCAGGTCATGGTTCTCAAATTTCACTCAGAATAAATCTCTTTAAATTATTTTATAGAGTTTGGCTTCTTTTCCATTAACAGAATGAAGATGGTTAGGTATTAAAATCACTGGGCAAATAAGAACGTAAAATAGGAATTTAAGAATTGCAAAGTCTTTACTACAATCGTGATTCTGATGTCACTACCTGGAGAGCAGGTGAGGAAATCGGTCCCCCAGAAACTGTGGGCAGATACGTGGAATGCTTTGAAGACACAGACCGCTTCCTTCTCTCCAAAGTCACCCTGGCAGGATGAACCAGGAGTTTCATCACAGTTCACATCACAGGATCACAGTTTAACTGGTGATCTCAGGTGTCCCCTTCCGTTCTCCCTGTTTCTTCAGCCCCAGCTTTACTGATAATAGTGAAATAACCAAAATCCTCCTAAACAATCATTTTATTTTACTTTATTTTATTTTTTTTGAGACAGAGTCTCAAGCTGTCACCCTGGGTAGAGTGCTGTGAAGTCACAGCTCATAGCAACCTCTAACTCCTAGCATTAAGAAATTCTCTTGCCTCAGCCTCCCAAGTAGCGGGGACTACAGGTGCCTGCCACAACATCTGGCTATTTTTCGGTTGTAGTTGTCATTGTTGTTTGGTGGGCCCGGGCTGGATTTGAACCTGCCAGCTCTGGTGTATGTGGCTGGTGCCCTAGCTGCTTGAGCTACGGGCGCTGAGCCTAAACAATTATTTTAAAACCTGAGGTAACACTGGAATTTAGAAAGGACTTTCCATTGTATGCGTTGCAAACTCCCAGTAACTTTCAGGGAGTATCCATGTCGTTCCTTACTTCTCCTGTCTGTTGAAAGACGCCATCACTGTCAGCTTTAAAGCTCTTTGGTTCGGTCCTTGGGACTCTTGAAGGCCAGAGGCCCGAGGAGTTGACAAAGGAAGGGGGACAAAAGATGTGCTCTGCCCAGGTCTGGAGTGCTATTCTCCCGGAAGATTCTGGAAATCCTTGCTCCCCACTCCACACTCTGTGACACGGTCAGAAGTGAGCAGGCCAAAAGCCCAGGGACCAAACGCCACTTTTCCTGAGACTGAGCTCCCAAAGCTCAGGGAGCTGGGCTTGACCACTGTCCCCAACCCCTCCTCAACTCAGTGGCCCTGGGGCTTTCTGGGCTGGTCGTCTCTTTCCCTGCTGTGAGCTCTCTGGCTGCTGGCTACATGTCTCACCTCCTCACAGAATCCCTAGCACATGCAAACCCCAACAACCTCTGCAGAAAAAACTGTGTAGCTGAAATTAGATCTTTTGTGTACCCGTTGTTAAGCTGCAGACAAGAATATTAAGTGTAAAACATAAGAGACGGCTTTAATCTCAAGCCAGAAAAATTACATGACAAGAAAATGGTTATATGAGAATAATAATCTGGAATTTCATGTTGGTGTGAATGGTGAGCACAAGCTTTCAGAAATAAATGTGCTCTGGTTTTAAAAGTCCACAGGGGATTTCCTCTTGTGGAAACCCACAGAAATACTTTCTCCTATTCCTCCCAGTAAACACTACTAGAATCTCAAGTGCTTGACATCAAACAATATTAAGAAATGCACATCAACAAAACTACTTAGAACAATATCCCTTATGATACAGATGCAAAAATCCTCAACTTTTAGAATATTAACAACTAACTCCAATAGTTTACCGAAGGACCATACACCATGGCCAAGTGTCATCTGTCCCAGATATACAAGGGGATTCCACATATGAAAATCAATCAATCTGACACGACATTATTAGAATGAAGGGAAAAATCCACGTGAGCTTCTCAATTGATGCAAAAAGAGCCTGTGACCAAAATCCAACACCTTTTTATGATAAAACCACCTAATAAACTGGAAAAGGAAGGAACCCCCTCAATATGGCCACAGCCATGTACAAGAACCCTACAGCTAACATCACACTCAACGGGGAGAGACTGGAAGCTTCTGCGGTCAGGAAAAAGGTACGATACCTGCCTCTGCCACTTTATTCAACACAGCATTAGCCAGAGTAACCAGGTGCTAAAATAGAAACGAAGAGGCAAACCAAAAAGGATGCCTCTCTCAGGCCTTGCTATTTGTAGATGACACGATCCCATATCTAGAAAGCCAGGAAGAGCACACCCCTCCCACAAGCCATTAGCACTGAGTTTAGCAAAGATGTGGCTATGGAGTCAGTACAACCGTACACTACCACTGAACAACCTGAACAGGGAATTAAAGTTCCTTTAGCAAGAGCATCAACAAGAGTAAAACATGTAGAAACCAACTTCACCAAGGAGGTGAGAGCCTGGGACTGAAAACCATGAAACATGGTAAGACCCCACGGAACGCTGGAATCCAGGGAAACACAGCCCGTGCTCACGTGTTGGAAGACTTGATCCTGCCAAGATAATGACACCCCCCAAAGTGGTCTATCTATGGGGGTGGTATAGCCCCTATCCCCCCAAAGTGGTCTATCCATGGGGTTGGTACAGCCCCTATCCCTCCAAAGTGGTCTATCCATGGGGTTGGTACAGCCCCTATCCCCCCAAAGTGGTCTATCTATGGGATTGGTACAGCCCCTACCCCCCACAAAATAGTATTTTCTGCAGGAATAGAAAAACCCTAAAATTCATATGGAATCTCACAGGACTCAGCATACCCCAAAAGTCTTATGAAAGAAAACAAAGTTTTTAAACATGTCCTGGTTTCAAAACTTTCACTACAAAGTGACAGTAACCAAACAGCATGGCACTGGCAAGGGCAGACACGGAGAACAGAATAGGATGGAAAGCCCAGAAGTAAAACCCCACATATGCGGCCAAACAACTTCCAACAGGGCACCAGGACTGTTCGAGGCAGAAAGAATTATCTCTTCATATATGTCAAATTTACTAGGTATAGAATATAAATGTCTTAACACAATAACTAAGAAAATGCCGTGAAGGCTTTGTTAACCAGTTTGATGAAAACATTTCAAATTATATATAAAACCAGCATATTGTACTCCATGTTTTTGTTTTTTTTTTGAGACGGAGCCTCAATCTATCCCCCTGGGCAGAGTGCCATGGCATCACAGCTCATAGCAACTTCCAACTCCTGGGCTCAAGCAAGTCTCCTGCCTCAGCCTCCCAAGTAGCTGGGACCACAGGCGCCCGCCACAACGCCCGGCCATTTTTTGGTTGCAGCCATCATTGTTGTTTGGCGGGCCCGGGCTGGGGATTCGAATCCGCCACCATAGGTGT
>CAUYQV010088119.1:0-34211 GCA_963574575.1 Galagoides demidoff
AGCAAAACTTAATTATCTAAGTTTTATTAGTATGCCATTATTTAAATAAATGATAGCAATTTAATAGAATGGGCAGAAATATCTAAAGCTGAGTAAAAAAGATTGAGTTTAATAGTAAAAGATATAACCTCAGAGTTCTATATTTAGTTTAATATTTTCTCTGAATTTGACTTCAGCAAAAACAGTATAAAGAATGCTTTTTGGTAAGCATGTGGCCCAAACTCTTATTAATACGTTCAAAGTTTTATTTCTTAGTTCAGCTTAAAGCTGTCAGAGAAATTTGCCACTGTCAATTTTAATGGCATGCCATTTAATAATCTTTGAGAGCTCTCTTTGCATACTGGGAGCTAAAATTAGTATTGTGATAGAGCCGTACACTCAATCCAATAAAAAATAACAATTGGGAACTGAAAAATGTTTCACTGTGGATTTTCTATTATACTAATTGCTAATGGTCGATGCCAGTTGGGCCTATCTGTGAAGCATCTGAACCATATGTTTATTTACCGACTGAATACGCTACCGACTGCTGCTGCTCAAGCTCTTTTAGTTCTGATGTCTTTACCACCCTTCTAAGTGTGATGACCAGATTCACTGGCCGACCCTTCCTCTCTGCCCTACAACAAAACTTTCTGCCTGTCATGCATTTACATATTATTTAGACTTCACTTGTTATGCACTGAATTATAAACACAAAGGCCTATACCCAAATTATATGGTTATACTTAGAGGGTAGCCATCCAGATGACCTGGGATATGCTAGCTTCTTTTTCTTACTAGGTTATTATTGAAATGTAAGCACAGAATTTTAAAGAAATCTTGCAGCATACACATGGCCCCCTGTGAGTTGGCCCCAGAGCCTTTGGGGCAGCGCTCTTTTAAGATAAAATGTGGCCGTATCAATGCACACAGATCCTTTCATGTCCTCGCTGCTGGGTGCTAAGAGAGTTTTTCTGTTTGTGTAACATTCACATAGAAAAAACCGTGCAGAACTATGTCAAGAAGCGTTTGCGAGGAAATTTTTCTTTCTTGGCTGGAGATGTCATCCTAGGGTTAGAAAGGGGGCAAGTTTTAATGACATCCATCTGTTGGAGATTAAAATAGGTGGGACTCAGCATTTTAATTTCTTGTCCAGAGGCAGATTTTATGGGCATAAGTATAATTGAATTTAGGATTTGCGTGCCCTAGGGACATAAGGGAGCAGCGCAGAGAGGTTAGTCTTACATTTGTCCGAGACTTTCTCCCGAAGGAGTTGCCATTGCCTCATTTTTCTCTTTATTGTCCGTTTATTGTGAAATCTCTTGGTTGAACAAAGAAATATCTATCTTGAAAGCTTCCTTTCCCTCTTACTTATACTTGGTTTCAAAATTCTTACTTTTGTGATAGTCGGTTGGGAAACACAGAATAATAGAATTCTAGCATCTCTTTCCGTGAATCTTTGAATCCTCTTTCATCTCTGTATTGATTGAAGATAACCAGAGTAACCACTGTTTATCCAAAGCTCTGTGTCAAGAGCTATAATCACAGATTGACCTCATTGCAGGGTAGAATGTGCATGAGGCTATGTGGAAGGGAAGGAGAGTGTTTCCATGCAGGTATGTAACATATTTGACCTTCCATAAAGGCAATCTCTATACATAAATTTTGAAGCCTCATTTTAATTCTGCCCTTAAAGCACACATTTTTGGACCACTTTATAATAATTCTTCCATTTAGTGCATTTTCTCACTTTGGGAAAACTAAATCCCTTAATATGTTTCTAGAGGAATTCAACTTAAACCAGAGTCTCCTATGACTCAATGCTGAAGTGGTCCCTGGCAGGATGCTTCAGATATTACTTTTCCGTTGGATTGAGCCCCTCCAGAACACTGAGAACATTGTCTGCTGAAATTCCAGGGATTTGCTGTAACTCTTTGACTAGCATCCACTTTTTAGAAGTTTGATTCAGAAAGGAGAAAAACAGTGATGAAAACTTGTTCCTATGTAAGAGCAAAAGCTGTCCTTAATCTCATCCCCGATCCCTAGACGTGAGAGCAGGGCTGCCACAAACTCCCTGTCCAGCTGAGGCACTGTCTCCAGCAGCAGCTTGACTTACAGAGTGAATCTGCAGAATAAGGGCATCACTGTGGCTAACACAGATGAAATAAGGCCATGGCTCATAGGTTAGAAATCGGTAGTGACACCTGTTTTGATGCTTTGGAGGGGTAGAGTCTGATAGCTGATAAAACTCATAGCTCCTAGTTTGATAAACAGGAATTAGATCTTAGATCTTTTCACTGAAAAATATGTGACCTTGGAAAAAATTCTAAAGCTCTTTCTTCACTTACTAAATGAGCACAGTGATAGTTCCTTCATGACAGCAGTATCGCATTTATGACATAATGCAGATGGCTCCTTTAGCTCTGTTCCTGGCCCCAGTAAAAACAATCAATAAATGTGCCTCTGATTATTTGTGTCATGTACAAATTGAATGTACTTTCCAGGAATAATCTCTAACATTACATAGCATGTAGATTTCTCTTGGATAACAAAACTGTATATATAGGAATATTTTCTCTTTTTACATCTGTGACCTAATATTAATTTTTTTGTGGTTTTACAGTAAAAATAATGATTCTTGTGAGATATTGAGGTGACATAATATACACCAATACTATTCTGTTCACTGTTTGGTTTTGTTTGTTTTAGGGACAGACTCTCACTCTGTTGCCCAGGATAGAGTGCAGCGGCACCAGCTAAGCTCACAGCAAGCTCCAGCTTCTAGGCCCAAGCAATCCTACTGCCTCAGCCTCCCTAGTAGCTGGGACTACTTTCTATTTTTTCTTAGAGATAGAGGTCTTGGGTTTTTTTTTTTTTTTTTTAAAGACAGAATCTCAAGCCGTCGCCCTGGGTAGAGTGCTGTGACATCATAGCTCACAACAACCTCCAACTCTTGGGCTCAAGTGATCCTCTTGCCTCAGTTTTTCTATTTTTAGTAGAGACAGGAGTCTTGCTCTTGCTTAAGTTGGCCCCGAACTCGTGAGCTCAAGCTATCTACCTGCATTGGCCTCCCAGAGTGAGAGATAGGGTTTTGTTCTTGCTCAGGGTGGTCTCAAAGTCCCATCTCAACCTTCCAAAGCCATAGGGTTACATACAGGTGTGAGCCACGGTGCCCGACCTGCTGTTAAGTGCTGTGATAACAAATCAGAAGATAGGAATCCTCTTGGAATTTAGCATTTGCTGCAAACAGCAAAATAATTTCATTGAATATGCATTTTCAAATGAGTTGCAATTCATCACTGCAGCACTGCAGATACACTTAGGGCACTCTGCCACGGGCACAGCTTTCAGGAAGCAAGAAGAGTGAGGCACGGCAGAGGTGTGGGGAGAGGGAAGAACAGTGTGATATTAATCATACTGTGATGCATCTCTGAGGGATCAGAGCATGAATTCTGGATATATAGATTTCAGCCAGACCTTTCTGCTCTTAATAAATTATCTAACTCATTTGTAAGCGTGTAAACCACTGTGGTTTTTAGGCTAAAAGAGAGGTAATTTAGTTCTATAGTTTTTAGTCTTCCATGTGTAAATCATGTTAGCAGTATGCAAGTAGTTCCATATTTGAAACTCCCAGAGGAAATACTTCCATTTCCATCTCTGTGCATCCCCATCAACCATAATAAACAGCTGTGGTGGAGGAAGCCAAGAGTTCCTGCCAACCACATTTTTTTGGAAGGGAGGTGGTGTAGCCCAGTGAGGAGGATGTCTGGTTAGGAGTCATCCACCGTGGATTTTAATTCCTAATAGTAAATTTTGTCTCTTTCCATGCTACCAAAGTTTGATGTCATTATTATGTTAAGGTGAAAAGTCAAACTTCTTAATCCAGGCAGAGGGTCAGTGTGTTTGTAGCTACATCGCTGGACTGACCCTCCTAAGGACTTTTCTTGAGGAGCATTTGGCTGATTCTTCTGGGATCAGATTTAGATAGGAGTGTGGGAAGATGAGAAACTCAAAAAGCAGACTCCAGCCAGAGTGATCATCTTTACCAAGAGGATTTAGTCTGGTATTGTGTCAGCTGGTGTCAATTTAATCATGTTTTTCTAAAGTCACTGCGATCACAAAATTTGCATCAGCCCAGTCCACACCTGCCAAGCAGTGTTATTCTCTTTCCCCAAAGCATCTTTGGAGCTTTCTATTATATTATATATTTGATTCCCTTGTTATGAAGACAGATGACTACTAAGGACTCACCCTGCCACTCTTCAAAAAATCAACAGCAAAGAAATGGAAAGCAAAAAATTTCTTTTGGTTTTCTGATTCTTTGCTGACTGTCCACTAGGCTCCATCTAAAGTCACTAGAATCCTGAAGCTAAAATGAATAACACTGGGATTTGGGAGTACAGTAAATGCGTCTTCGGATGTGGCTGAAGATTTGGAATAAAGCAGTAACAACTATTTACATCTTACTGGTTCTTTTATACTCTTTTGTATAGTAGAGAATCTCTCCCTGTGACTTTCAATATACGTAATGCTATAGAAATATTGTGAAATTGCTACTTTACACTGCAAATAATTATCCAGTGTTTTAAAGTCCATGTTAAAAGATTTCCAACTAAAGGTTTTCTTCTTCGCAGTGTGAACATTCTTTTCTCTCTGTAATTGATACATCTTTATTTCATCAATAGTTCGCTCAGAGTCTGCTCTTTCTTTCTCTTACAGTCTGACAGCAATGCGAGCTTCCTCCGTGCTGCCAGAGCAGGCAACCTGGACAAAGTCGTGGAATATCTGAAGGGTGGCATCGACATCAATACCTGCAATCAGGTAAGAGCGTGGCCGCTGGCTCCCTGCTGTACAATGAAGAAACTCTAATGATCTAGGTACATTCTCAGAGCCCAAGGTTATCTTTTGTCTTCAATAAATTTACTAAAATATCAACAACTCAATCTTATGTAACCCCATTTTTGTTCCCTTACCAACTTTCTGAGCATCAGATATTTGTATCTAGAGCTGATATTGCTGACAAAATAGGTAAATTGATAATCTAACAACTGAATATCCATTTTGTCTGTGAAATGATCTGTCCTACCCTTGAGTGGAACCTTGCCCAAGAATGATGTTTTGCTTCTCACTTGTCATCCACCGGTAATACAGAGGTCGGCTTCTTTTCTTGCCTATTATATGTATTTTACTCATGGTTGACTGGTAGTTATAATTTGGTATAGAGAAATAAGAGGATAAAATTAAAATTATTTCCCTGATTATGGCTTATAATTAGAACAGTTTGAAACTGTTGGTTTAAATAAAGTGTTTATAGTATTTATTCATCATGTTATTTGATGAGGACTTTAGAGAATATTATTTTGGTACCAGAAATGTTGATATTTTTGTGCTAACTTTGACTAAGATTTTTCTGCCGTGAATTAAAGTGTCTAGCAGACCCCGGTATTCACCCTACTGTGCTAAATGTTGGTGCTGGGGAGGGGCAGGAGAAGGAGTGGTTGATAGAGACCTGACTAGGCAGTGAATGATCATGCTGATTTTAAGTTAACAAGAGGTCAATTTAATTACTGGATTCCAAATCATCTACGGAATACTGGTTTCTATATCCTGGTATATATTGAGCCCTGTTATCTTTAAATTAATAAAATTAATAAATCTCTCCAATAAAATAAATCTCTCCTAAAATTAATAAATCTCTCCAATAAACCTTTTCAGAAACTGAACCTGTTTTCTTGTCCCCAAACTTGCTCTATTTTCAAATTCTTACCTGCTGATTTCCTCAATATCTCAATTCCAACCCAATTATTCCTCTTTCCTTCTCTCCCCCCTCTCCAGCCCAGTATTCTCTTAGCAGATTTATAGACCAATTTAACTTCTTGAACTAATTCAAGATGTTTTTCCCAGGCTAGTTTAATTTTCTTATAGTTGCCAGCCATCTGCTACAGTCACCTTCTACATCCAAATTACATTAACTCAGATCACTCCATGGTGACATACCAGGGTTATGGTAACTCCTTCCTTAATTAGGTTCTGTCTTCAGTGTCCACTCTGCTCAATTCTCCACACTTTGCCTTGAATGATCTTTCTAAAATAAAAATATGTTATGACACTTCCTCCTTTCCCAACCATTCGATGGCTACATCTATGCGGCAGTTGTATAGGAGCCACCTGGAGGCAAAGGGACTGGGTTTCCCTTACTCGGGAGAGTCATCAATGTAGAAATCATTGCCACTGATGGCACCATTTCTCATCCTCTAGGGGAATGTGTCTTTTGTCAGGAAAAAATGTTGAGAGCTACATGATGTTTGGAAAAGCATTTTTTCTGTGATCCTGAGCATCCCTAAAGTTAATTTTACAGATAATAAGAGTGGAAAACCCTGGATTGATCTTTATCTGTGCCATTTCCTAGGGAGGCACTTCTAGTGAGCATCCTCAAGGGATGGGATGACACTTCCCCCAGCTAAAAATCAGGCTTATGTGAATTTCCCAAGGTCAGCATCATCCTGTAACACAACTCACATGAATAGGTATCCATCACTGGCCCTTTTGGTCAACCCTGTTAGATTTGGAGAGAGAACAGCATACAACTAGTGTAAGCAACATGCCAGCATCAGCCACTGCTTCGGCTGAGTTATAGAGTCCTTTGTTCCTGACCCAGGATACTGTGTCTTCCACCAGCATCATGAAATAACAGTTGAGCGAGCTCTTTAGCTTTCAGCTAAAATAATATCCCAGACTTTACACAGTTCTTAACACTGACCTATGAAATAAAGACAAATTACTTGATCCTAATATATAAGATCTTCATATATTACATCTACATTACCTATCCATCTTATTTTCTTATTTTCTACCATTTCATCTGATCTACTTTTAATGTTCTTTTGAACAAGTAGTTTGAATGTCAGGTATATTAGCTACCTTAAGAGAGAAAGAACATCCGAGCTCCCATTTAGATATGAACTTACTCCATAAAATGCCTATGAAGTTGAATATGAAATTCTTCATAATTTTGACATGTTACCTTAGGTTTCTTTAAGTGGATTAAATACACTCCCCAAATTTTAATATCAAGTCATCAACTTTCTAAATTTGTAATAAGCTAGAGAATAGGCAATGGAACTATTGTTATAGTTAATTTAAGTTAACTTATCATAAATATCCAAAAAAAGAGAACTCGGGGAAAATGAAGCTGCCCTACTATCTAACCAAGTCCATTTTACCCTAAAGTCTAACAAATAGTATATTACAGTAATTATATGAAAAGTCTTAGGGTTATTTTAAAAAAGAATAATCTCTCAACAGGAAAAACTCAGTTCTTACAAAATTTATAGACCAACCTAACTTCTTGAGACTAATATATTTTTCTTATAGTGGCCAGCCAACTCCTGGCACTGGAAAAAGAAAGAACATTTGTGACCAATTTCTGTGAGCAGACATCATGAATGGTGTCAGGACACTCACACAAAATTAGAGATTATAGGCTCAACGTCAAGTTCCATTTTTCCTTTTGAGAAGTCATTTTCATCCTGAAAGTGGCAATTTTCTAAATTTGAAGTAGTATAATAATAATACATTCCATGCTTATATTTCTGGGTTGTACTGTAAGTTGAATTATGAGATAGGAAAGAAATATGGGTATATATGTTGTCTGAGGATGATTCTTTATTATTCCTATTTAGGAATGTATATTAATAAAATAAAGATTAGGAAAATAAAGTGACTAGTGTTAACTAATTAGCTCTCTATCTCAGACATTGTGCTGAGGACTTTACACACCGTGTTTTATCAATCAGCTGAGAAAATGTTATGAAGTAGGAATTAGCCCGTGTTTACAAATCTGAGCCCACAGTGGTTAAGAGATGTTCCCAGGGTCACACAGATCTGTCTCCCATCTGCAAATTTGTCCACTTCAGGACATCTTGAGTAGCTATTTGGAATTACCCTTTAAAGCATACAGTGGTGGTATCCTTTATGTCAAAGCTCTATTCTTATTTTTTATCTACCACTGTTAACATAAAAAGAACTTTTTTTTATCCTTAGAGTAATGCAGTAGGTAGTGAAAGGAACTTTTAAGTCAAAGAGCACCACCACCAGGATTATTACTAAAACTCAAAATATAGAAAAGAAAATAATTTCCCAATAACCAGAAGGGCAAGTGTGGCATAGGTCCAATGAAAGTATTGCTATTTCTACATATGCAATACTCGAATCAAATATGGCATATGGAAGAAGAAAAGAAAGTGTATCCTGTATTTTGTTTCTAGCCCTGAGTTTCTAGGGAGCATTAAGATACGTAATACAGAAACCAGGACTTTCTGTACCCTGTTGTATTTCTCAATGAAAGGCAATCTGGGCTGCACCAGTTTTCCAAAAATATCACATGTGTTGGCGTGCTAAGTAAGAGGCCTTCAACTGAAATTTGAGTCACATTTTTTTTTTCTTTATAAAATTGGTCTCCTAACTACCACGAGAAGTTTGAAATTTAACCTAAAAATACCATTTGGCTTCTAATCATTCAAAGTACAAAAGAAAAATTTACAAATTCAACACAACATAATAGACTCTTAAAAAAAAAGCCTTCATTTTCATTTTTCTTCTTTTAATGATTAAAAATATGGTTGATAATTTTTTCCTTTAAAAGATTAAATCGGTAACTTAAGTCTTGTATATTCAGAAGAATGAATCTTAACCCTCACTCCATTTCTGAAACTCGTAAGTGTTTGTACACATATTATCTATTTAGTAATTTGGCATGATTCAATACTGTTATCATGTTAACATCTGGACATTAAAAAATAAATTCTAACATTTAAATAAAAATTTATAGCCAGTCAACTCAATAAAAACCTTGGAAGGTTTAGATACTCAGGTTTATACCTGGTATAACTTCTAAACTTTATAAAATTTTATGTATCAAATTTATTGGTTTCATTACTGTGAGCTCAAAATAAAGGCCTATCACCTAGCATCTGTTGGATATAATCCCAGACATGACACCAATGATTAATAGTTCTTAAAATGTCCTGATTTCGTATTGATCCTTTACCACGAATGTGTAAAGGTGCAAAAATATCAGTTAAATACTGTTTCCCCTTTCAAAAATAGAAGGCCAGAAGGCAAGGTCAACAATGTTAATGTTCCTAAAATACCAGGCCTTTAGCAACAAGAAGATATAACCAACAATGACTTTAGCATGTCTTCACACAGTGTGACTCAGATGGAAAGCCTTTTTGGAAGTCACATTAAAAATGTGGGTACTGGAATCCAAATTCTAATTTCCTCCACTTCCCAGCAGTGTGACCCTCCTAGGCCTAAGTTCTCTGAACTACCTTGATCATAACAACACTGAAGTTATAGTGTTGTTGTGATGATTAAATAAGATGTTTGTAAAATGCTTAGCCAAGCAAGCACTTGATAAATTTTATTGATAATGAGAATCCATGTTATAAGAATGTAATCTTTTGATATCTATTCTCAAGCTAAGCTAAAGCAATCATGGTACTAATTCACATAGACTGGACAGACATAAAAGGTAGTAATTACCAAAGCCTGTGTCATCACATAGGAAAGGTTGTGTTTAGTAGCAATTTGGTAACAGTTACTATGTATCTGGATTGTATTAAACTAAAATCTTTTTCTGGAACTAAAGTCTTTTTTACAAATGTCATTTGGAGCCATCTGGCTTGCACCTCTCTTTAAAAATATCCAAACAATTCTATTAGCCTGAGACATATAAAGGCAATGAAAATGAATAAGAGAACTGAATTCATGGAATTAATGAAACTCAAAATGAACTACATACAGTTTCCTGTCAGTTAAATCAGATATGAGTTACAAATTATACTATTACAAATAATAGAACCATATACCTGATAGTTATTATCAACTCCTCATTTAGAAGAAACAAAGGGTGAAGCTTTTGTCTGGTTTTGATTATGGGTTTTTGGATTCTGGACCCTTCTATAATCTTCCTTGGTACATGAATGCTAGTCCTTGCTCTTTACCAGGTAGTGCTGATTCAGACTGTAGTTGAATAATGTGTGTCTGATATTTTGAGTACTTAGAGTTTTCATTTTATGGCTGATATTTGTTCAATATAACAGAATTCCAGTAGAGAGTTTTCACCAACTACTTATCCCTAGTTCTAAAAAATGTTGTCATTATTTGCAACTATGCAAGGTTTTTTAAATTTCAGTTTACTGCGAGGGTACAAACAGCCAGGTTGTCATGTTTGCATTTGTCAGGGTGAGTCCTTCTTGTAGTTGTGTCCTGTGCCATAAAGGTGTGCCAGTGCCCTTACATTGTACCTATGAAGTGGAAACACACCAATCCCGCCCTCTTCTACTGCAACGATTCAGGTTTATGAAGATTTTGAGTGACTCTTCTTTCATTTTTTCTATTCTTTTATTTTTTTTGTTTTTCTTATTTTTTTTTTTTTTTGCAGTTTTTGGTCAGGGCTGGGTTTGAACCTGCCACCTCTGGCATAGGGGGCCAGCGCCCTACTCCTTTGAACCACAGGCACCGCCCCTGTTTATGTTTTTATTTATTATTCTTCTTTCATTTTAAAAGTGCCAGGAGTAGCTTTGTGCAAATTATTTTTGTGCCGATCTCTTTAATTCCTCTGCTACAGTGGTTTAGCTTAGAAGAGAGTATATTTTGGCAATTCTCCTGAACACTCTTTTCCCGTGACTAAAATGCATGGATTCTAATCCACGACTCCCAGGCAGCCACTCAACTCTTCCTAACTCATCTCAGAGAGAGTAGTCACAGGATTCTTTTCTGCCAATTTGAACTCAAGATCACCATTTGTTCATCCTTTTATTCAAACGTGTATTGTGCGCTTATTAAATGGCAGGCACTGTCCTGGGTGCTGGGGCAGAGCAGACGGAGAGAGGTGTAAGCCCTGCTCTCAGATAGCTTACCATCCGCAACCTGAAGGGAGAGAGGAGCCATCGAGGAAAAGAGTAAGCTACACATTAATAAAAAGAGAGGCAGGAAGTGACTTGGAGAAAACAGAACAGGACAGAAAGAGGGGAGCAGAAGGGGAGAAGTCTGTCACTTTAGATAAGGTCAGAAGGCCTGAAGGAGTTGAGCAAGGAGGCCAGGCACTCTTGGAGGGAACACGTTTTAGGAGGAGGCGTGACGAGTGTGAGAACCCACGGAGGCAGCCTGCTGGCATGTTCGAGGGCCAAAGAGGAGGCCAGCCTGCCAGTGGGGGAGGGAAGGGAAGAGCAGAGGAAGTTAGGGGAGAGTAGAAAGAAGCGTAAGGTGTAAGACCTTGTAGTTATCGCAAAAACTTTGGTTTAATTCTGAATGAATAGAGAAGTGATCCAGACTTTTAGAAGAAAAGTAATGTAAACTGATGAGTGGTAATACTGACTGGAGGGGAGCAGAGATGAGAGGGAACATTGTTGCAATAATTTATATGAAAGGTAAGATGTTTTAAAGGAGGGCAACCACCAAGGGAGATGATGAGAAGTGATTGAATTCTGAGTCTATTGTTAGGATAGAGCTGATTTTGTTAGTGGATTTAATATAAGATGAGGGTAAAAGACAGGATTTAAGGATGAAGATTAGGGTGGCAGTGGGAAGAATGGAAGTTGAAGTTTCATTGACTGAGGTGGAGGATTCTATATGAAGAGCAGGTTTGAGGAACTCATCGGGAGCTCACTTCTAAACCCATTACATTTGACCTGTCTATGACTATATCATATGCAAAATATTGAGTAGGAAGTTGAATATATGAGTCTAGGGTCTAGAATAGAAGTTTTGACCAGAGATATAAATTTTTGTGCACTCACTGTATATATAGTATTCAAAACCATGACAATGCATGGGTCACCCAAACAGACTGTTTATGAAAAATAGAAGAAGTTCAAGGACTAAGTCTTGGGGTACTTTTAGAGTTGAAGAAGACGAGGAGGAACTAGCAAGGGGAATGGAAAAGAGTCATGGGGGACATGTAAGAAGAAAACCTGGGCAGGGTGGTCTCTTGGGAGCCAAGTGGAAAAATCATTTTCAGGTGGATGAAAAGATCAACTCTAAGATGCTGTTAAGTAAGGTGAGGAACTGAATGACAGCCTTGGTAACGTGCTGCTAACTGGTGAGTTGATGAAAGCGGCTTCAGTGGGGTGAAGGCTGCCTGCAGCTCATCCAGTGGACTGAATTCTGCTTCAAGGACTCTTTCTGTACAGGGAAGAAGAGAACAAAGGAACTGGCTGGAAGAGGAAGTAGGAAGAAGAGAGGCTTTTTTTTTTTAATATGTAAAAGAAATGATGGCATTTTTCTTCCATTGATGGAAAAAATAAATGTCAGGAAAGGAAAAACCAGTGAGTTTGAGAAAGAGAGAGAGGAGAGTTACTGGATGGTGTCTTTGAGTAGATGAGAGGGTGGGGTGAGGCCTGTGCACAAGTGGAGTGTCCGGCCCTGGCTAGGAGCGTGGCTAGTTCAGGAAAAGGAACGGTATATATTGGGCAGGGGAGCCAGAAGTAGTGTGGCTGTGGTGTTGGGAGCTGGACAAGGGGTAGATGTTCTCTTCTAATTGCTTCTATTTTTTTCAGTGAATCACGATCATCAGCTGATAGTAAAGATGGGAGAGAAGGGGGTGGAGGTTGAGGAGAGAGAAGGCGCCAAGCAATAATTCAGGAGACTGGGAAAGAGAATGATTAGGGTAAGAGCATGACGGCCAGGCTGCAGTAAGGGCCTGCTTGAGGATCAGGAATTTAACGTGAGTCTAGGTTAGCATGCATGCGTGCTTTCCTGCAGCCCCCTTCAGGCATGGGATCACATGGGGAGTTGCATAGAACCAGAAATGTGTTTTAGCCAAACATGTGCGGCAAAGCTAGAGAAATGCAAGTGAACTGAGGCTACGAACAAGGGAATATAAAAATGCTTATGAAGACTATGCATAGAATTTAAGCTAAGTGAGGGGATAGGTGGAAACTATGAAAAGTTGAATGGGCTCTGGGTATCAAGGGTTGAAAGACTGTTGGAACTGTATAAATATATTACCAAGAGATTAAGTGGTGCTCTGGGGTTGGTGCTTAACATTGAGATACTGAGGAAAGTTACAGTGATTGGAAATGAAAAAGTCTAGATGTGACTATGGAAGTTAGTGGACAGGTAAAGAAAAGGACTCATCACAGGCGGAGAGGAATTCAAGAATCTCTGGAGTCTGGAATTTTCCAGAAAGTTTCAGGAAGTTAAGGGATAATAAGGCTTGGGATCAATGGGACACAGGCCAATGACATCAGGAGGTTTATGAAGGAGGAGGAGAAGTTTGGAAGAGCAATAAGAGGCAAGGAACACAAAGACAGCTCCACCCCGATCAGTGGTTAATAGGAATATGGGGGAGTAATATCTCCTGCTGGAGTAGACTTCAGGGAAAGAGTGTCTTTGGATTTCAGTTAGAGCAGGAAGCTTGAAGGGAATGTTCAGAGAAGAGATTTAGCACGTGGAGCTGTTGCTAATGACTACATCATGCATCCTAAGGATAAGTTTAAGAGCTTTGGGAACTGGGAAGTGAGAGGAGACAAGCAGGGGTGAGATGTGGGAGGATGGGGTGGACCTGGTACTGATACAAACAGGGCTAAGTATAGTCCGGACAGTCCCAGGCCGATGGTGATGGTGAAGTTGCAGGGTTCGTCTGGAGGAAGAAGAGGTCGGGGAATCCAGGCAGGAGTCTGTGTGTTCCAAGTCCCTCCCTGATAGCTGCTGTTGAAGAGAAGATTTTAATCCAAATGTGAACTCACGCTAATTTTTCAGGTGTGCACCACAGCCAAACAAGGTGGGGTGTGAAGGGAGGGGAAGCTGCTGTTCCTGCTGAATCATGTTTCCCCCGGGTTATTATCTTTGTGCTGTAAACTGCCATTGAATTGTATCTAATTTATAGTAGTTTTGAGCCAAAGGCTTTATACGTGTATGATCCACACATCTCTTAATCTATCTTGACCTCATAAAGCACTGTGGTCCCAAGGAGAAAATGCTTTGTTTCTAGTGTGGTAGTTAATTAAAAATCATCCAGGCCTTTCGCCATAGCTGAGATTTGGGCCAATCCTATCTCACTCTGTGCGCCTCATGCTGACCACTGATTCTAAACAGCTTCTTTCCTTCCTCCTCAGAAGTTTCCAAGTTTCTTCTCATCCACCCCTCCCTGCCCTCCTGAATTTGCCTCTTCTCCTCTCTTCAAGTGTGTGGTGTGTGTGTGTGTGTGTATAAACTTTCATCAAAAAAATCAGCACTTGGCATCCACAGTGCATTCTATTTTTTCTTCCACTTCATGATTTGAAATATGCTGATTAACAAGCACTAAATTGATTTTATGACTCATTTATGCATCATGACCTATAGTTTGAAACCCTGGTTTAGAGTTTAATTGTTTAAACTTAAAAGGCATGAGTTTCGGATTCAGATCTATCTGAGTTTGAACTTTTTGCTCTTTCCTTTCTACGTGGTAGGGTTTCTATGGGGCAAATCACTTGACTTCTGACAATTTTAGTGTCATCTC
The DNA here is from genome assembly GCA_963574575.1 of Galagoides demidoff. Lineage (NCBI taxonomy): Eukaryota > Metazoa > Chordata > Mammalia > Primates > Galagidae > Galagoides > Galagoides demidoff. The sequence goes on from CAUYQV010088119.1 coordinate 14,489, forward strand.
GTGTAAGATATAATATTATGAGATTTATATAAAATACACTACAATATAGAATGTATCCAATATAAAACAGAAGAGTGATACCTATGTCCGTAAGTTTCTGATTCTTTCATTCATAGAATATTCACTTCTCAGTGCTTATAACTTCATTGTCCTTAGTTAGATTTTAAAGACCAATTTTTACAACTCTTTCTTCTCTCAGACTAACTCGCCATCATAATTAATATCATTCTATATATTTTGTGGATCATATGATAAAAAAATCTGATGGAGCAAGACAGAGGAGAAAAGCTAATGGCCAAAGGCGGAGCTGCCACCCAGGGGCACCGAATGGTACTCCATCTATGAGGATGAAGGGGCAATCCAGATGTAGACCATATAAAGCAGTATATTCAAAGAATTCTTCTTCTAAGCCCTTTCTCTATGCCATGAAAAATAACTTACCAAATTCCAAGTTTTATTATAAGTATTTAAAATTGATTACGGTTTATCACATGCTTCATGAAAAATTATCATTGGGGATAAAAAGATATCCTTGAAGATCTGTGAAGAGCTCCCTAATAAAACAAATTTCCTCCCAGATCATCCATAATTTGATTTACTTTATTAAATCAGAAACCTCTGGGGACTAGCCAAGGACACAGTCAAATCAGTTAAATTGTGTCTGACAAAGATAGTACACTATTTCCCTTGCTCCTCCTGATCTTCGTAACAACCCAGTAAACGTTCATTCCATCACAGTGATGGGTACTCTTAGTTCAGAGATGCCACCATGAAAGGGGGGGGAAGGTGAGACACATTAGAGCTGGAAATAAGGAGTGAGAATGTATAAAGAAGATGTAAATAGGCCATTTTTGTTTTTTAATAATGTGTATTGTTTCCTCTGCCAATGTTAGTTACGCTAACAGCAGAAGGGAAGTGTAAGTCATATTTTATAATTATCCGCATCTGTATGGACATGAAGTACCTCGTGAGAAGTGCCCCTGGTTTAGGAAAGTATCTGACCCAGGAGCCACATTCACAGTGAGGTCCGTATTCAAGTTTGACTTCCCCTTCTCTGTCACGGCCTGGAATGTGCCCACTGTTGATTCATCTCTTTCTTATGAACTCTAATTTCAAGAATTTTCAAGAACTCATGTCTTTTGATTACCTGTCTCCAGACATTAAGTTAGGTAAGTTAGTTGTGCTTTTCTGACAGGTGTGAGACTTAAATGAAGATGTAAGATTTGTAAAGCAAGATGGCTGGATATGTGAAAATAAAATCATTGACAAATATATGCTAGCGTGCAGTCGGTGTTCAGCTGTTTAGTAATTAGTATTTGTGGAAAAAAGCTATGTCACGTGTCCTTTCCTTTTCCCTTAAGATGCAGTACCTGGGGCTGAGCTCTTGGTGGGGACCTAGCAGATGGTTATTGAAGTTTGTATTAGTCATGACTTGGTACTAAGGTGAAAACAGTGTAATGCAGAGGTCCTCAAACTTTTTAAACAGAGGGTCAGTTCACTGTCCCTCAGACCATTGGAGGGCCGGACTGCAGGCCCCAGGATGAGTTGGCTGCTAAGCAGGACAGACAGCGGCAGCAAAAACACCCAGTGGGCTGGATAAACGTCCTGGGTGGGCTGCATGTGGCCCACATGCCGTAGTTTGAGGACGCCTGGTTTAATAGACTATGATGCAAGCATTTAACCTTCGTGTATGTTTAACTGTACCTTTTTGATTCCGCTCCTTAACTTTTAACTAGCTGGTGTATATATTTAGTCATTTTAATGATACATGGCTATATAGAGACAGTATTGGTCTAAAATTAGTATCAAAGGGAACACCTTGTCTGGAACTCATAGGTCTATAAAGCTCAATATCTATTCACAGTAAGAGCTCCATGAATATTTGCTGATTATTTCAAAAGACTCAAGTTCATATTATTTTATTGGCATTAATTAACATTAAAGTAGCATCAAGAACTTATCAATATAACCTTCTTTGACTGGTTCCTGTTCAGTCGGCAGAGCATAGGAAATTGGTAGATATTTGAACCATTTCTAGAACTGAGCCTGTACTTTGATGTGGTGATACGGATAAGACATGTAGATAATTGTTAGAGGTGAATTCTATACCTTGATGTAGTTTCCTCAAGTCATAATGAGTATTAAAATTCTTTCCTCATAAATTTATATTTTACTAAGAAGTTTATTATATAGCACATCTCTGTACTATAAATCTGATTATGCTATATATGTACCTCTTAGTGTAATGTCTTCTGCCTCTAACTTTGGAAACCTTATCAGGAGGAGCCAGATTATCCTTGACTCCCACATTATAATAATATCATTTTATTGACAGATAAGAATCCGATGATTGAGAACAGCTGAAATGAAAAATGGATGGCGATGATGATGATTAAATGCCACAATATTCCTTAGAGACTTATCCCACATGTTGCCCACATTATAGAATTTTAGAACTAAATGAAGACTCCATTTAGGCCATCATAAACCTAAAGAAGTTTCTCATTAGGGAACCGTTTTTCCAGTTCTTATTTTTTGAAAGATAAAAATGTTGTAACACCATCTCAAACCTGGGTATTCAAACAGTAGTATTGCTAGTGAATATGTAACAACTGGCTCTCTGGTCCACAAAAATAGCGCTGATAGACAGAGGATTTCAAAAACACGTATATACATTTTTAAAAAGAAAAAAAAACTGCATTAACTTTGTAATACTCACGTTACATTTGACTTCTGCAATGACAAGAGGTGCTCAACATGACTTATAGTCATCTTTTGTTATCAGTATTTATTATGACAAATTTAATACAGCTGTTTCCTTTCTTTAAATGTATGTACATTTTTTGGCATCCTCTGTATATTACTTGCAGATTTTCATAGTAAAATATTTCTCCATGACAGGATAAGAAGATATGATGTTAGGGAATAGGAAAATGAAGGAAGTGGAAGAGAAGTCACTGGCCAGTCTGGAGGGGAGTCTTCCCTTTCCTCCTCCCTATCAACTAATGGCAGCTCTAAAGCTGGGGCTTGGTTTAGGGAGGCGTAGTCTGTTCGGAGTGGCCACTTGGTCCAGAAACCTTCCTGCATCTTCCCTCAGCTGGCACTTTCAATTTATGGGTTAAGCTTTTTTCTTAATGTTAAATAAACATTGGTATAAGATGAAATAATTTTTTTTAAGTGAAAGTGATTTATTCAATAAATTCTAGTGGAGTATAAATGATCACCACAAAGGCCCTGTTTTTCAACTGGTAAAGGTCAAATTGCAGAAGAGTAAAAAAAAAAAAAAATACCTCATTCCTCTAGGCTTGAAGAAGAACTTCATAAAATATGTCCCAGCTTTTGTGTGGATGTCCTGAGAACACTTTTCAGTCCAGCCCTTTTCAGTTTGCGTGGGGACCCCCCCCCCCCATCCTCTCCTCTGTGCTCCTGTGCCCTCTTCGGTCCCAGCAACCATGTGAGGTGAGCGAATTATCCGAAGCCCAGATAGCTGGTTAATTTGGCTCCGTGTCATAAAGCTCTTAAGAAATCTAGCTAGGACTTAGTCTCAGATTTTCTGACTCTAAGTCCACTGGTCCATCTTTTTATCTTACTGCTACCTCCAAAGATAAAAATGTATCAATTCATTTTTTTAAAAAAAGAGTTTAGGAAAATAATTAGTTAAATGATTTAATGGGGAAACCAAATAACTAACGATTCCCCCCTTCCAAGTTACTGAATTATATGGGATCAAATGTTAGAAAGAAGATCATTCCTGGCACAGTAAGTTCAGATGTTCCATAGGGAGGCCTCAAGAACCTGGGGGAAAATATCTCCAAACTAAATATCTCTAATCCCGTTTGGGCAAAACACCAAATACATAAAAAGCTTATAAACTTTAGAGATGGCTTGATCTTTTCCTTCAAATAAATACTTTGGATTATCTGCAAAAATAATCTTTAACAAACTAGTCTATCTATGCAATCCTTAGATTTGTTAGTTATCCAAAAAGATTTCTTGAGTAGACACTGTGCATCAGGCCTGTAGCTGAGCGCTGAGAAAATCTTTGGACTACCTAGTCTCAAAGGTCCTTTCAGATTCCAGGTTCTGAAATCTCAGATGGAGGTACAGGGCTGAAATGAGGAAAGGGAGAGAAGACAGCTTCTGACAACAGACATCCTAAAATGTGAGCTGCCCAGACAACTCCCATCCAGACAATGACTGGAACATTTGATTCTTCCTGAGATAATTGAACCACGCTCCAAAACCATTTATAGAATGGCTCATGATTCAGAGTACAATTTCTTTTTGTAAGCAATTTAGGAAAAGTAATAGAATACTACACAGAAAAATATGTAGAACAAAAAGATATCAAGGAAGTTAACAGCTCTTGAGTAACATCAGGTTTAATTATCTCCTTAAAATATTCCTACCCTATGATCACATTGCTTTCCACAGATTACCCCCTGCTTCTGAAGTAGATCACGTCTATCAATTTAAATTGACCACTTCATGTTACCATGGAGACTGTTGACTAATTATATAAGAAAACTTTTTTTAGCAGATTACGATGTATTTTTTGTTCTATTTATTTTTATGGATTTAGTGGAGGCAAGTTTTTTGTTAGCTGGATAAATTGTGTAGTGGTGAAGTCAGAGCTTCTAGTGTCCCCATCACTCAATAGGTAATTTTTGATTCCTTAGCCTCTTCCCAACCTCCCTTCCAAGTTTCCAATGTTCATTGTACCAGTCTTCATAACCACATATAAACCCTTCTTTTAGCTCCCACTTATAAGTGAGAAGATGCGGTATTTGTTATTCCATTCCTGAGATACTTCACGTAGGATAATGGTCTCCACTTCCAGCCACGTTGCTGCAAAAGACATTAATTCACTCTTTTTCATGGCTGAGTAGTTCATGGTGTGTGTGTGTGTGCAAGCACGTGTGTACATGCACACACGTGTATGTGAGTGTGTGTGGGGGGCTCTGTGGAAGGTGTCTAGACATTGTCAATACTATTTTTCATATTCCATGACTGGATACTTTCCAGACAGCCTGTGTGTGTATACAAAACTCTTTCTTTATCCATTCATCATTTGATGAGTACTTAGGTTGATTCTATATCTTTGCATTTGTGAATTGAACTTCCATAAATATACAAGTGCAGGTGTCTTTTTGATATAATAACTTCTTTTCTTTTGGGGAGATACCCAGTAGTGTGATTGCTGGATTAAATGGTAGGTCTACTTTCTTTCTTTGCAGAATCACTGTACTGGCTTTCACAGAGGCAGTACTAATTTACAATCCCACCAACAGCGTATAAGCATTCCCTTAGCACTCTGTCTGCACCAGCATCTGTTGGTTTTTGGCTATTTAATAATGACCATTCTACCTTCTCAGAGGGTTAAATTAAGGTGATATCTCATTGTGGTTTTAATTTTCATTTCCCCAGTGATTGATGATGTTGAAGAATTTTTAATCCATTTCAGCCATTTAGGTCTTTGAAGTGGGGTATTTATATGTTTGCATTTAATGTTAATATTAAGGGAGATATTAATATTATATTAATGTTAATATTAAGGGAGATACTGTTCCACTTATCATGTTGTTACCTTGTTGCTTTGTATTCTCCCTGTGTTACTGTTTTGTAAGAGTTGTGTATTTTTACTTTTGAGTATTTTTAAACTGGTGAGTATTGACTATTCTTTTTTTATGTGTAGAGCACTTTTGAGCGTTTCTTGTAGGGCAGGTCTAGTATTGATCAATTCCTTTAGTATTTGCTTTTCTGGGAAAGACTATTCCTCCTTCATTTTTAAAACTTTGATTTCAGGATATGAAATTCTTGGCTGACAGTTTCTCTGTTTAAGAAGACTAAAGATAAGATCCCAATCCCTTCTAGCTTATAAATTTTCTGTAAGAAGATTGCTGTAGTCACTTTATGTTTTTGGCTCACAGCTTGTAGGAGTTTCTTCTCCACTTTGACTTTGGCCAGTTGGATGTTTGTGTGCCTTAGTGATGCTCTATCTGCAATGAATCTTCCAGGGATTTGATGACTTTCTTGTATCTGGATGTCTAAATCTCTACCCACACCAGTGAAGTTCTCTCCTATCATTCCCTTAAATAGGTTCTCCATGCTTTTTACTTTATCTTATTCGTCCCATAATTCTTATTTTTAGGCATTTTATATAATCCCATATTTCTTGAAGACCTTCATTCATTTCTTCTTTTGTCAGTGACACTTTTTATTTTATTTTTGACTGATTGGGTTAATACAAAAGCTTTCTCTTCAAGCTTTATCTATCTTTAATTTTTTCTTTGGGTTGGCCTAATCTGTTTTTTAAAATCTTTCACAGTATTTTGTAATTCTCTAATGAGTTTTTCATTTTCAAAAGTTCTGTTTTAAAAAAATATATCTATCTTTTCAGTGAATTTTCCGTATCTTCAATTACTTTTTTGGTTTCTTTATATTGGTTTTCAACTTTTTCTTGGATCTCTTTCATTTTACTTGTGCTCAATATTTTGAGTTCATTATCTGACATTTAAAGTTTTTTTGTTTTTTTTTGTTTTTTCCAGTTAGAGTCCCTTGCTGGAGAACTGATGTGATCCTTTGGTCATATCATTACACTCCTATTTTTTTTCATACTGCCAGAGGTCTTGCACAGATTTCTTCTCATCTAGAGACACTATCCACTTCTTCTTTTCTTTTTTTCTTCACTTTATTTTTGTTTAGGTCGTACTTTTTTCTTTCTCTAAGGGTTTACCTATAGTATTTGTTAGGTGAGGACCTTTGGCTTTATTTACAGCTACTTTCAGATAATGAAGGCTCCAAGTAAATTTTTAGTAAGAGATAGCTTTAATGTGGTGGTTTTCTCAAATGCTAATTGTTTGTAAATCATGTTGGGGATGAACTGTCCATGTGAGCAAGTTCCCTGTCTCCTGCAAAGAAAGAGGAGGGCTTATTTCTCAAGCCCTATGTGCTTCTGACAGTAAGCAATATGTTGGGATGTCCGTTTTTGTCTCCAAGCAAGTAGGTGGTGCTTGTGGGTAAGAGTTAGCCAAGCCCAACATGATTGAATCAGCAAATGATCACGTGGTTTATACAAGTTAACCTCTGTGCCAGTAGGTGGTGCTGGCAGGAGAGAGTTCCATGTGTTGTTTGTGGGAGGTAGGCCTGGCTCTAGTATAGGGTCCTCAAACTTTTAAAACGGGGGGCCAGTTCACTGTCCCTCAGACCACGGGCCATTGTTTGAGGATGCCTGCTAGTGTATCAGAAGAAACTCTCGGAGTCCTAGACACTGGGGGGACTAGAAATACCCAACTGGCCTCTTCTTGTGATCCATCACCTCCAAGGCTGATGGAAGGGGCAAAGCCAGATGGAACTTCATTAGGCAAGGCCATGTCCAGGCTCCCCAAGGGCTAGCACAAGTGCCATCCCAGTGGGGGTCAAAGGTCGGTTCTCCTGCTGCTGGGAGAAGACTTCGAGTGGGCATGAGAATGCCTTACCAAACTAAAGAACTTGCTTGTGGAGGAGGGGAGTCCATATTCCACAGTATAAGAGGCAGAAGGTGGGTTCAGGTCACTCCTCCTCCTCTGAAGTAGTGGATCACCCTTAGCTTCAGACCACTGGCAACAAGCCAAACCAGCCAGACTAGTCCAAAGCGACTCCCCTCAGGCAAACCAACTAGAGGGGACTACAAGCCTCCTGGGCCAGGACAGAAAGCATGGCTACTGTTTCTCGGGGGACAGGGCTTTCCTGTGTGTGCACTGCAGCACAAATATACACCACACCCTCCCAAATGAGCTCCCTCCCCACTTGAGATCAGTTCACAAATCTTCTCTCCAGGTCTCCAAATGACACAGTTGAGTCTTGGGATTATGGGTTCCTAGGATACCCAAGTCCAAGGGAGTGCCAACGCTGACCAACGGTTGCAGACAGGTATTGGACTACCGAAGGAAGACTTAAGTCAGCCACGTGGAGTGTCACTACAGTCTCAGTGGTGGTGGTTGCAGGGAAGCATGCCATTTTCTGTGTACGGAGACAGGCAGATCCAGGGAAAGGCTTTTAGGCATGGAGCTCCTGTCCAAATACCCCTTAGTTCCACTCTAGCCCACAGTCACAGTGGAAAAACTTGAGCCTGGAGCTCAGGATAGCTCAATTTCTCATCCTGGCTTGGCAGCCAGGCAGTGTCAGATTGCTGAGGGATAAGCTCCTGATTAGTTCCAGAATTTTGGAGTCCAGAATTTTGTGCCCTCTCAAAACTCCACCTGAGCTCCCCACAGTACTCTGGAAACCTGGGGGTGTCAAGGAACTCTTTTCATTGAAAGCTGCAAAGCTCCCTGGTGGGAGTGGGGCAGGGGATAGGGGTGGGGTCTAAAGTCTGCTGCTTACCCCTTCCCTGGGTCACTCAGGAGACCCATGCTGTCAATCCACCTTCCAACCCCACCCTCAGTGTCTCCCATTGACTGTTGGGAATGAGGAGTGGGGCTCTAAGGTCTACTGCTTACCCCTTCCTCTGTGGGTGCTTAGGAGACCCATGCTGTCAATCCACCTTCCCCTCCCCCCCAGTGTCTCCCATTGCCTGTTGGGAGTGAGGGGCGGGGCTCTAAGGTCTGTAGCTTACCCCTTCCCTGGGTCACTCAGGAGACCCATGCTGTCAATCCACCTTCCAACCCCACCCTCAGCATCTCCCATTGCCTATCGGGAGTGAGGGGCAGGGCTCCAAGGTCTGCAGCTTACCCCTTCCTCTGTGGGCACTCAGGAGCCCCATGTCAATCCACTTCCACCCCCACCCCCAGTGTCTCCCATTGCTCTCTGTTATAACTCTTTCTCTCTCTGACACTCTATTCAAAATTTGAGTTTTGTGATGGGAATTCTATATGGCTCTAAGAGCCTTCTTGCCCCTAACTCTAGAAAACAAGTTTAAAACATAATGCTTTTCTTAAAATGATAATAGGAGTGAAAATAATTTTTATTGGCTAAATCACTTGTGTACAGCTAACACAGCATCATTTGCATGTTGGTAGAATTCAGAGGTTATAAAACTCTTATTTTTTAAAAAGTTTTTATATTATGGATTTATTCAGTAAATTTTCTGGGACTATAACAGTAAATTTCCGAAGTGCTTTATTTCTTACCATTTTGTGACAGTAAATATATAGAAACTATGCATGTATTGATGTACAACATCATTGTCTATTCAAATGTTAAAACCAGGGCATGTTTAGCAAAGAGGAAAAACAAATATTAATTTTTTTGTCAAGTATAAAAATATATCAACTATAAAAGCCTACTACGTTCAATAACAAAATTATTGGGTATAAAATATACAGTGACCATATTCATGAAATTTCCCATATGGTATATGTGTTTGATTCTCCTTATATATATGGTAAAATCTATTTGTAACCTTTATGTCAGTTTAATATGTATAAATATCATATTTAGTTTTACATATTTAGACGTATTTAAAATATGTTCAATGCTATGGTGAATAATTAATTTTTAGGAATTTAGGTAGGCCGAAACCAGATTTTATGGTACTATCAGAGATTACAAAATAAATTTTAAACTATTGAAAAAAATTCAGTTCAGTGACATAATATAAAATGAATTTTAAGTATGGGGTTGTCATCATAGAGTTGTGTTTGCACAGGAATTGTCCTATGGTTTTTTTTTTTTTGAGACAGAGTCTCACTATGTCGCACTCAGTAGAGTGCTGTGTTGTCACAGCTCACAGCAACCTCACACTCTTGGGCTCAAGTGATTCTTTTGCCTCAGCCTCCCAACTAGCTGGGACTATAGGCACCTGCCACAATGTCTAGCTATTTTTTGTTGCAGTTGTCATTGTCATTTAGTAGGCTCAGGCCAGGTTCTAACCTACCAGTTCAGCACCCTAACCACTGAGCTACAGGTGCTGAGGACTGTCCTGTGGTTTTTTAATCACTTTACAAAAGACTCTCCCATTTGTTAAAAAGTAAGGTTTCTTTAAAAGTCTGTATGTTATATTAACTGGACAGAATTTTATTTTTGGTTGGCACAATAAATGATACAGAACTGTTCTTTTTTTCTTCTCATTAGAAAAGTATTTAGAAATTTCCCAGTTTAAAAAAAGTTGCCAAATTCATATTTCTATTGAGTATCTACCTTTTTGCCTTTTTGAATCAAAAACACTGATTTAGTCCCCCTGAACATAATACATTCTAGTTTATACAAAAAGAATAAAAAAAGATGATGAGATCAGAGTCTATACAATTTCTCTGTTATATGCTCGAATAAGATCAGGATGCTGCCTCCCTCGTGATCACTCACTTCTGACTTCTGTTGTTTCTCTCAGAATGGACTCAATGCTCTCCATCTGGCTGCCAAGGAAGGTCATGTGGGGCTGGTTCAGGAGCTGCTGGGAAGAGGGTCCTCTGTGGATTCTGCCACTAAGGTAATGGTCATGTTGCTAGAATTTATTTTCCTTAGGAAAGGGGAAATGATTTTAAAACTGTTTCCCAGTTGTTTATTTCAGCATTTTGCTGGATTCTTAACTCTGCAGAACTAAAATTGGAACCCTTTCCATTAAACTTTGCAGCAGGGGTCCTCAAACTTTTTAAACAGGGGGCCAGTTCACTATCCCTTAGACTGTTGGAGGGCTGGACTGAGGGTCCCAGGATGAGTTGGCTGCTAAGTAGGACAGGCAGCAGTGGCAAAAACACCTGGTGGGCTGGATAAATGTCCTAGGTGGGCTGCCTGTGGTCCGCAGGCCATAGTTTGAGGACGCTTGCTTTGCAGAGTTTGAATTGTTTTGTTTAAGGACTTAATCAGACATGAGGCTGTATAAGTCTGTAAACCTAGTTCCTGATGTGTCTGTCATTCCTGCTTTGATTAAACGGGGATTAGCACAGTCTTCTGTGGGTAATAGCACCTATTCCCAAGGGGAATTCATCATTTTTGGATAAAAAATAAATTAATATGGTAAATTTCTCAGTAGAGACAATCAAGTAATTTTCATGCTTCAGTTAAATTAATTAGTTAATTAGTTTTTTTTTCCATCTCACCCTTATTGCCCAGGCTAGAGTGCCCCAGCTCACAACAACCCCAATTTCTTATGTTCATCTTGTGCCTCATCTTCCTGAGTTGTTGGGACTACAGGCACCTGACACATGCCTGGCTCATTTTTTCTATTTTTAGGAGAGCTGGGAGTCTTGCCTTTGCTCAGACTGGTCTGAAACTTCTGAGCTCAGTGGGATCCTTCCACTTTGGCCTCCCACAGTGCTGGGATTACAGGAGTGACGCACCCACCTGGCCTAAATAATTTATTTTCCAAAGCAGTGGTCCCCAACCTTTTTGGCACAAGGGATAGATTTCATAGAAGACAATTTACACAGATGGGAGGGGTGTGTGTGTGTAGGGGGTTATGGGACAGGAGGTGGAGCTCAGGTGGTGATGCTGTGTGGTCGGGTTCCTAACAGGCTGTGGCCCCGGGGTGGGGGACCACCATTCAAATGTGTTCACTCAGTTTGTTATGAGAAAACACAGAATCCTTTATAATCTAATGGAAAGGAGATTTTTGGATCATGAATTGGACTGTTAGGATAAAATGAGATTTTATCACTATAATGTGTGCTTGCTAAGAAATTTTAGCATTTTAAAGAAATGTACGCGATGTTTAGTACACTAGAAACTGTTGTTCCCTTCTTTCTGCTGTTTTTTTTTTTTTTTTCTTGAGACAGAGCCTCAAGCTGTCCCCCTAGGTAGAGTGCTATGGCATCACAGCTCACAGCAACCTCCAACTCCTGGGCTCAAGCAAGTCTCCTGCCTCAGCCTCCCAAGTAGCTGGGACTACAGGTGCCCACCACAATGCCCGGCTATTTTTTGGTTGCAGCCTCATTGTTATTTGGCAGGCCCGGGCTGGATTCGAACCTGCCACCTTAGGTGTATGTGGCTGGCACCTTAGCCACTTGAGCCACAGTCGCCAAGCCCTTGCTGCTGGTTTTGCTAAAATATATTTGAACCTCTCAGATAATCATTTAATAAAAATAGATATTTTTAAAAATGTCGGTAATTACAAATCTTTGTCTTTTGAAGATGAAATTTTTATTCAAAAAACAAAAACAAAAAACAGCATCTAATCAGAGCCAAGCCTGCTGACCAGGGCTGAAATATGATAATATGACGGTGGGAAACACAAAGAGAGAAGTCAGTTACTCAAGCCTCTGGCTAGGACATTAGTCCAATCAAACAAAAAAGAATGTGGGAATGAATTAGTAATATGACCAGTGAACCTGGATTTCCAGGGCCTCATGCATCACTGCCAAAGTATACATTGATCCTGCTTATAGTAGAGTAGACAGCAATTCTAGTAAAAATTAAAGACAAAAACAACTTTCCGGTGATTCCAAAGAAGTTAAAGTTCACTGTATGCAATAAATGTCTTACTTTGAACGTAAAGAGCAAGTAAACATTTTAATCAACATTTGTCTTCTCATTCTCCCAAATTGGAAGGGGACACTGCTGTTCCCATGGCATCTTTGTCTGGACACCAAATAAACATTGAACAAATGTTTAAGAAATATCAATTTGACTGTAGATCAGATTATTTGCCTTACTTGATTTGCCCATGTTAATACAATATATTCATTAAATCAACTACTTTTTGATTGCTTATATGTTTAATTTTTTTTCCCTTTCTTTTAAACGCTATTGATATTTTAATGAGTAAGTTTACTTTTAATCAGAGATTGGAGTTGTAGAATTTTCCAGAAGAAAATCTCATTTAAAAAGGAGACTCTAAGGCTTGGAACCTACAGGTTCCTGTTTTCCATTTTTTTCTTTTTGTTATTTATTTTAATCACATCATCAGCATTTTTAATCTCTTGACCTATATTATATTTTCACAAAAGATCAAAATTATTTTTATTTGTGATTGGTGCTGTGGATGGTAAATTTTGATAACAAATGGCAGAAATTACTGGTAACATGATGATTAATGCAAAATGTATTTTTTTAATCCTAAAATATTTTGAGCAAAAACCATGTATGTGCCCTAGTGTCTGGAAACACACCTGTTAGCAACGTCATTTTTTATATCACTGAAAATTTGTAATTTTTCTTGGCATGTTGAAATAAATTCAATGTCTCAGTCAACTTTTTTTGTTTAGTTAATGTTTCCTTGTAGTAGAACTCTTTAGTTATTAATCAAATTTCATGAATTTCATGACATATTGGTCATAGCCCCCCTCCAAACTTTTGGATTTCTTAAGAACCCAGTTTTTCAGTGTTTTCAACACTAGCCCAGTATGGTGATAGATAAAGAGGAAGCCACTCTGTGAGTTGGTTAATTTTTTTGATAGTAAAAGATAATCCCTCCAAGAATGGGCCACTGTCTTGGTAAAATAACACATTTTAATTGGTCAAAGGAATTAGCCAATGAAAATGCCTGCAATATTTTGACTTCTACAAAATTTGGAAACTTCTAACACTGGACTTTCTATTTCGTTTCTTCCGAACAGAAAGGAAACACTGCCCTTCATATCGCATCTTTGGCTGGACAAGCAGAGGTTGTCAAAGTCCTTGTTAAGGAGGGAGCCAATATTAACGCACAGTCTCAGGTATCATGTTCATATTTTCTTGGATGTAAATAAATTTAAATTAGAATAGTTTCCTGAAGTTGATTTAACAGGTTTAAAGGGCTGTTGGGCAGATAAACTTATTTAAAATGCTTCTCTCATTTATTGTAGCCAAATTATTTTAAATTTATACAAGGAAATTTATTGTTTGACACATCAGAATCTCCCTTTTAATGTAACTGCAAACTTGATAATAATCTTTCGGTATTTTTTAAAAGAAAATAAAGTGTTTTTTTTTTTCTTCCCAGAATATCAGTGACATCTGTGAAATATGAATTATTTGCAGAAGTTCCATGTTGCTCTATAAAAGTATTTTCTCTGCTTAAATTTTAAAAATACTCAAAAGATTAGGATTCTGGTGGGAAATCTGCCATAAAGTGGAAATTATGCTAGGTTGATTCCCATACATCCCAAATGTGGGCCATACTAAACTAAGGGAAATACTAGGCAAATTCAAGCCCTACAGCTTTGTGATGCATATAATTATAAATAGGAAGTGCATGGTTTTAAAATGAAATTAAGAAAAAAAATTAAAACACTTTTTAAATAAAAATTATACTATACAGTTGGCTCTGATTTTGTTTTTCTCATAGAAAGGGGGAGAAAATGATGTTTTACCCAAACCGTTACAGGAATTGAGGAGTATATTTTTATAATAAAATTCATTCTGTTTTTTCAAGTTTTCTCTTTAGCCTTTCTGACAACACAGACTACATCATAGGGGATATTGGTAAAATAAGCCAGCTCTTTTCTATCCGTTCTTTGGGATAACCTAACCAGCTTGCCTTTGAAAACCATTGTGTGGGGTTAGCTATTGCCTGCGTGCTTCATTCATCCATTGTGTACACTCGGCTCCAGTTTTATAGATGGGATAAGTTCTGGACCCAGAAAATACCAAAGGTAAAGGTTAGAATCAGCTCTATATTCTTTGATTTTGCTTATAGGAAAAAATTCATTGATCTTAGACATCATTCATTTTTATCTCTATAATATCATACTATTTTAGTCACCTTTTCTATACACCTCAAACTTTTAGTTACATACACATCAACATTTCAATGTGTTTTGTGACTATGCCAGAGTCTAAAACCTTTATGAAATGAAACTTTTAAAATTTGGTACCATTTATAAAGAACTCCTGTAGATTGTATAAGTACAAGAGCAACTCTGACTTAGAGACAAAGGACTTTACAAAATCTACTGCTAGAAAGGAAGGGATAATAACTGTTGGTCATAGCAAGAGAGCACCATTTTGCATTAGAGCAGAGCTCAGACTTCAGCCTGCATCATAATCACCTGCGGGGCTTGTTCCAACATGTGTCTAGGCCTCACAGAGTATCTGATTTTTTCCGGGGTGGAACCTGAGAATTTTCATTTTTCACAAGTTCTCAGATGATGTTTGCTGGCCTCAGGATCACACTTTGAGAACGATTGCTTTAGAGAATGTGAGAGAAAACTCGATGTGAGATATTGGGTGTGGTAAGATTCCCTAAGCATAGATTCAATTAAATGCCTGAATCAGTGTGCACTTATAAAGCACGGAAATGAAAGCTTGGTTAAGTTCAATCGCTCAGGGGAGCTCCCCCCTACTTTGACAGGAAATTCACATATACATTGGTACAGTCTATGAAAAGAGCATGGTTATTTTTCTCAAAATGACTGGTTGAACAAAGTGATGTCATAAAAGTTGACCAGTCGCAAAGCTGCAAGGTAAATGCTTGTTAAAATTTATGATATCAGTTATTACACAGTGGTTATTAGAAATTCGTGTGCTTTGGAGACTTTTTAAGGAAATCAAACTAAAACCATTTAGTAAGTAATTTGCTTCCAGAGTCAATGCAGCTTTCCTTCATAAGTCACAATCATGCCCGATAATAACAGATCTTAAAAGAAGGTTTGCATCATCACTAAGAGACTAAAATAATCCTATTTCTGCTGTATACTATTGGCTCAATTTAATGTTTATATTGTGAAGAATCCTGAGAAATAGCTTCAAATTAATTTTCATTCTGTGAGAAAAAGTTTTAGAATGAGAAAAATTAATAGTCACATTTTAGGATGTTTTTCTAAGTCATTTGATAAGGACTAAGACATTTATTTTTATTGGGTTTAGCTGTCCTTAACAGTTGATAAAACGTTATTTCTTTGAACATTTTATAATTCAATGCTTAAAATAAAAATCCATTTATTTATATAAATGGGCTGATTATTTTGCCCCTATGTTTAAGAAAATCCCCAAAGTCATGGTTTTAGGGCCTTTGAGGGTTGATGTGAGTCCCTCTTGATATATGATTCCCCTCAGTCTTGTCTTAAGGCACAGACCTGTTTATGTGACTGTGTCAGGTGGATGAGTGGGGGACATGTTCATGGCAGTTGAGTCACTTCCTTTTGAAAATCAGAAATAAGATGTAGGAATCCCAAAGGCACAGCATGAAATCTGAATTTGTATTCAAACTATACCTTCTTCTGTCTCTTTCTAAGAACACAGTTCACAGCATTGGAACACAGAATCATCTGAAATTTATAGCAACATGGGCAGTTGCATATTCTTTGCCTTTGACAAACTTCTGTGTTATTTGGAAATAGACCACTAAACTTATCTTTCAATTAAGAAGATAAAACGTTCCCTGAAAAGCTCCAAGGAATAAATGTTCAATAAAAATATTGGAGTTTATAGATTGTGGAGATGTACACATTTCTGGATTTTTCTACATTTTCTACATAAAGTATGAGATACATGTGAGCCTTATTCCCACATGACACAGTGCCAATTTTGATAGGCAGTGTTCTTTTGTTTTTTGAAACAGAGTCTTATTTTGTCACACTCAGTAGAATGCTGTGGTGTCATAGCTCATAGCAACCTCAAACTCTTAGGTTCAAGCAGTCCTTTTGCCTCAGCTTCCTGAATAGCTGAGACTACAGGCACCCACCGCAGTGCTTGGCTAGTTTTTAAAGACAGGGTCTCACTCTTGCTCAGGCTGTTCTCTTACTCCTGAACTCTGAAGATCCACCTGCCTTGGCCTCCCAAAGTGCTAGGATTATAGGCATGAGCCACCACACCCTGCCTGGCATTATTCTAAATTCATGAAGTTTTCAGAACACCAGATCAAATTAAGTACTTAAAGTGTAATTGATTTAATAACAATGAATAAATCTTTATTTACATTTCTGTATTCAGAGTGGTGTCAGCCTTGGTCTCTATTGAGCCAGAAGTCACTGTGATTTAGGTGCCGCCCTTGACCATGTAGCTCTCTGGCTTGGTTCTTTGGTACCTGGATTCAGCAGCATGGTGGGCTCATCTAGACCACAGTGAAAGTGTTTTGGTGTAATATTGGAGTTGGTAGTCAGTTTAGAGAAGTGTTATTTGCTTGGAGATGATGGCTTGCATTCTGAAAACACAGGTACTTTCAGAAAACCTTTACAAGGCATCTTAACATCCTCTAAACAATTGTACATAAATGAAGTTGGAATGATTTCCCTCTACCTGTATGTGGCACTTGTTTGGTCATTTTTACAACCTGTAAATCTATTAGACTCAAAGATATTACTTAAAAAAAATTTTTCACTTTCTGTATTATCATCAAAGAAACTGTATTTGAAAAAAGTTTTAAAAATATTCTGAGTCATAAGTTCCTTTAAATACTATAGTAATATTTGGCTTTTTGCCTATTGACATTTACCTATCTCAGATTTATTTTTCTAATGTATATCTATAATTTCTCCTAAATCTTAAACTTCTTAGGAGCAGATGATTTTTTCCTCATGCTTCTTTATAGTTTTAGGAATCTACACAATATCTTGCACATATATGATTGGAGGATGAATATATACATGTGTAAGAATTAGCGTTATTAGGCTCGGCGCCTGTGGCTCAATCAGCTAAGGCACCAGCCACATATACCTAAGGTGGAGGGTTCGAATCCCCAGCCCAGGCCTGCCAAACAACAATGATGGCTGCAACCAAAAAATGACCGGGCATTGTGGTGAGTGCCTGTGGTCCCAGCTACTTGGGAGGCAGAGGCAGGAGACTCGCTTGAGCCCAGGAGTTGGAGGTTGCTATGAGCTGCGATGCTATGGCACTCTACCCAGGGGGATAGCTTAAGGCTCCATCTCAAAAAAAAAAAAAAAGAGCTTTATTATGTATTCTAATCATTCCTAATGGAAATTAGTATTAATAATAATAAAATAATACAAGTAATAATATTGACTGACAGGCTCAGATGGTTCATTTATTTGCACATAATCTTCCTCTGAAATATTTCTTCTCACAGTTCTCATGGCCGTTCTACCTTCTTCCCAGATCTCAAGGATACACATCATAAAAGACATGATAATATTTTCATTTATGATGAAATAAAGCAGTTTTTCAACTTTTGAAATAAAGTTAATGCAATTATATTCTGTTGTTATGCTCATTTATCTTGGGACAGATGGTGTGGAAAGACTGAATCCTGGCTGTCATTTTTGTCCTGAAATTTCATTAAATTATGGCAGACATCAAATCTAAAATATTACGTAGATGTCCCATTTATTTATTAATTCATGACCTTACTCAAGTCCAATATTATTGTATTTTAGAGGAACTACATTTATAGTCAGGTAAGACTACTGGGGAGAAAAGTGAAATGACAGGTGGTTTTAAAGATGTTTACAGAAACAGAGTTCAAATTTTGTCCAAGGCCCTTCCTTTTCTCTCCTTCTGTGTTGAAATGAAGGATAAGCTACTCCAGCAGCAAACTGTTAAATACCCTAACAGTATACCTCTTACCTCAGATCTCCCAGTTCCAATATGTCTAATCCACAACTAATATGCTAGGGGAAACAAAAGGTGCAAACAAAATCAGGAAGCAAAATGATCATCTTTCTAGGCAACGATTCCAAAATAAAACGAAAGTGTAAAAATTTCAGGCATGTGTTAAAAAAAGTGAAAAAGTTATAATACCTGTCAGAGGACTCTGGGTTGTTAGTATACAGTGATTAAAAAATTGCAGGCTTGGAAGAATTAAAAATTAGCATTTGATTTAAACTTAGACTGGCTTCGGTTTAGCAGTGGTGAGAAGCAAGGATCTGGAGTCAAATAACCTAGATTTGAATTCCGCTTCTATCACTAACCGTGTAACCTTGGGCAAGGGACTTATTTCTGTGCCTTGATTTACTTGCGTGCATCTGTGCGAGACCAACCCTTAGACCTGCTCACTGCTGCCTCCTCTGGGCACAGGGAAGAATACAGCAAAGTCAGTCTGTGTGACAGTTTCACAACCTCCTTAGAAGACTGTCAATCTGAGTACCTGAAATTTCATTAGCCTAAACTCAGATGACTATAGACCTTCAAGTAATTTAATAGTCAGAACCTTTATAGTCTATTGCTATTCCAGAGACACTTGTATCTACAGACTAATGGAAAAAAGAATGAGATTTCTCATCTTAGATGTTTTGGATGGCAAAGATTGAAGTCCAACTATCACAATGTGGCTTAACCAAACATTATTTTTAAAAATAACTTTCGGAGGGTAATTCCAAATGTGGAAAATTCTAAATAGAATATCACCTAAAATATGTTGTATTTACATTTCCTTATGTAAATTATAGCAAATTATAGTAAAATGATCTTTAAAATGTCTATAATATAGTTTTAGTATACCTTAGTTAGAATAAAGATATCAGTGAGACTGATATAAGTTTGAGGATTAAAGTTACAAGTTTGAGGATGTGAAGACACAAATTTAAATTGCTGTTTCAAAAATGTCCAATGTTCTTGATTGGTAGGGCTTAGTTTTCTTTAAATGTGAAGTTCCATGCAACAACCGCTAGGCTGGATGCTCTCTGGGCAGTTGCCTCAAAAATAAGTCTTGAGAAGGACTAATGAGTGGCACTTGTATAGTTGGTGTAGTTCTCCAGTGCCATACAAATTTGTGGTCCAATATTTTAGTGTTTTAAATGATGCATTCAAATATGTAAATAAATTATATAGATTTAATTTAAATTACATTTTTAATTTTGAACTGAAGTATTTCCTCTAGAGCAGGTTAAATATTCCCTGTTGGATGATTTAAATTTTTTTTTTTTTTTTTGAGACAGAGCCTCAAGCTATCCCCCTGGGTAGAGTGCAGTGGCATCACAGCTCACAGCAACCT